>CATIWQ010166900.1:0-27306 GCA_949673415.1 Euphorbia schlechtendalii | reverse complement strand
TGTGTGTGTGTGTGTGTGTGTGTGTGTGTGTGTGTCTATTAACAAAGGAAGCTCTGACACTTTCTCATTATTTTAAGAGATGATAGGCTTACCAACTCTAGTTACTCTTTATTAAGTTCAGTTGAGTCAAGTCTTCGTACTGGTATGATTTCGTTTTACTAATTTAATCTTTAAATCGAAATCATTTTCCTGAGTTATTTTGCCTAAGCATTTGGGTAGTAAGTCCAGGGGTTCGGTAGTAAAACCTTGATTTTGCTTTGGATTGTAAGGAAAATAATTTGTATTAATAGATTACATTTTTAAAATGGATACTTTTTTCTGTAGAAATACTTCTTCTATATCTGAATCAACTTCTTCGGACTCAAAGAAATTTGTAAATAGTGAAGAAATAATAATTGAAGATTTTCAAGAATCTATTGATAACTGGCAAATTCCAAAAAAGGAAAAAGATGAAATGTATGAAACATCGAAATTCCATTTTTTTCATGATAAATTTTACAATTAAAATTGAAAAAAAAGATTTGTAATTATTTAAACCTTTTGAGACAATAAATCTTCTTTCCCAAAATTCATTGAAAAAACATAAGGACAAAAATTATAAATACATTCACATAGGTCTAGTTCAGGTTGGCATAAAACCATTAACAAAGAAAGGTCTTGACACATCGATTCTCGCTATTAAGTTCAGTCGAGTCAAGTTTTTGTACTAGTTCGATTTTTTTAATGTTATCCAAATTTTACTATTTCTCTAAATGACAAAAATATTTTAAAATCTTTGATTTTACAAATTAAGTCACATAATTATAGAATGCTTGAAGGTTCTATTTCAGTAGCTTTAATTTATAGAGTTCATTACAAAGCTATGATTTCCGCTTTTGCAACAAAAGTAAAATTTCATAGTAAAAAGGGTGAAACAATTCTTTTACAAATCAATTTGACAAAATCTAACACTGTGATTCCTAAATCGATTTTATGGAAAGAAGTCACCCTTCCAGAAGAATGGGTTTTCGAAGGAGTTACTGAACCACACCTTTAGCTTGTCGAAAAACCCCAACCTAACTAGGAACTAAGCAAAGTAACAAAATACCATGATGGTAAAGTCAAACTTTCTTTTCATCGTCGTTTAACAAGTTAGTAGATGTTTTGAAACTTCTTCTAATGAGGGAACTACAAACATAGGAAGAGTCTCGAAATTACCTTCTGTGATAAACTTACCTGTAAAACCTGCTAGACATTCAACATCTGAAATCCCAGACGTTGTTTTATGGACTGTAAACTATAACTCTAAAATACCTAGAGTTATGTATAACCATCCAGAAGTAGGTGAGTCCTCTAGGACTAGAGCCCAAATAAAAATTCCCCAAAATTTTAACCAATACCTAGAAGACATAGATTTGCCTACTAGTCCAACCTTTTCTGTTATCACGAATAATGTTTTAAATGAATTAAATTTATTTCAAAAGAATTTCAATTAAACAAGAAATTTTTACATGATGATTTTTATTCAAATATTAACACGAAAAAAAGAAAATGATTTTTTGAAAATATTGCAACTTCTAGACAAATTATCCAAAATGAGTTTTGTGAATTTGTTAAATAAAATCAGGTACATATTTTGTTTTTTGATTGGTTTGAAATTTATGCTTCAAAAAATTGTATTGATTGTCCTTTTTGAAAATCTGTTGATCCCATTACCCTTAGAAATAAAATGCCAGAGGGGGAATTAGCTAGTGGTAGGAAAATACAATCAAGTCATCCACCCCTTTAGGGTATAAAGTTAGAAATAGATAACCAAAAAATAGGAGTTTATCCTTACAAAGTCTCAAATTTAGATGACAAAGTAAACATAAAAAACATAATCTACCAGAATAATTATACTAGTACCCATATTCATTCAATAGGGAAACGACTTGATAGGATAAAAAGAACCTAGATAAACAACCAATAATAATAGAAAGCTATTCGAAAATGACAAATCCAATAAAAATACAAAATCCTATATTTAAACCCTTCCAAATGACTAAACAAAGCACTAAAAATATACAAGGCAGTAGATCGAAATACATTAGGGCCATTAAAGACCAATTAAGTAAAATAGATCCCACAACTAGTCAATGTTAATCTATTTCCCAAAATTTTGTTCCTGAAACACCACCATCTCCAGTTGTTAACACCATCAACCAAGAGTCTGAAGCTGGTGATACCTTAGAAAACCTCCAAACACTAACAAATAGTATTAATAGGCTTCATTGATCAAAACTTCCCCAAGAAAGATTAAAAGTTATTCCAGCTCCCGACATCTACAATGTCTAACCATTATCACAAAATCGTTTTTTATGCATCATCGGTCTATGATTAGAACTTAGATGGAATGTCTGAAATTGAAATATTAGGTCTTTTACAACAAATGGCAATGGCAACCACCACTTATAAAACACAACCTAGCACGTAATAGAATTGTCGCTAAGTTACTTGTAGCTGGACTTTCAAGACAATTAAAAGGATGGTGCGATTATTATCTCACGGAGCAAAAACAGGAAAAAATTTTAAGTGCGGTTAAGATAGATGAAAATAGCAAACCTATTTTAGATGAAGAAGGAGAACCCATACCAGACGTTGTTTCAACTTTAATCCTTATGATATCACTTCATTTTTTAGGTGACCCATCACATATAAAGGATAAAAATGCTGATCTTTTATCCTAATTAAAGTGTAAGAAACTTAGTGATTTCCAATGGTTTTAGAAACACTTTCTTAACTAGAGTTATGCTTAGGAAAGATTCAAATCAACCTTTTTGGAAAGAAAAGTTTTTGGTAGGCTTACCAACATAGTTAGGAGAGAATGTTAGGAATAAAATTAGAGAATCTCATGGTCATCAAATCCCATACCATAAATTCACTTATGGTGAATTAATTAGTCTTACCCAACAAGAAGTTTTGAAAGCATGTCAAGAAATGAAACTTCAAAGGAGTGTAAAAAGGGAATTAAAGAAAACTAGGACTGAGTTAGGATCCTTCTATAAACAATTTGACATTAACATAAATAATCTCTCTTCCTCTTATCAAGGAAATTGTAGTAGCTCGAACCCTAGAAAAGACAACCATAGGAAACCAAGGAAAAATAGAAGAATTATCACAAACAACAAGAAGACTACTATAGAAAATCTCGTTACAATAAATATAGGAAAACAAGTATAGGAAATTTCCCAAAAACAAAGAAAGCAAATACAAAGACATTATCTGTTATAGATGTAACAAAAAGGGACATACGTAAAAGTTTTGTAAACTAAACAAACAACTTCAAGAATTACAATTAGATGAAGAAATTACAAACAAAATCTTCAATCTTCTTATATATTCATCTTTTGTATTTCCTCTTCAATCGATTTTGATAAGGCTTCTTTAGTTTCATCTGAAAACAACAAAGATCTCCAAATAGATGAAATCATTGAAACTTCTTCAACAAACTCTTTTGAAATTCATGTCCTAACCAAAGAACAAAACACAACTTTAGACATCATATATAGCATAGAAGACCCTGCTCTCAAGAAGGAATTTTTAGATAAACTTTCAAAATCTGTAGAGATGCAAGAAGAGAAAATAGAACATAAGAAATCATCCATTCTTCCTAGCACAAGCAAAAATTCTTATGAACTAACAACTATTTTAAACAAAAATAAAATTCAATTGTTTGTGAAGGACACCTCTATCCAACAACTATAGAAAGAAATGAAAGAAGTAAATGTTGAAATTAGGAAATTAAAAGAACATAGGAAATTAGATTCTGAGATGATAAAATCACTAACAAAGATTATCAATGATAGATCTGATTCTGAAGATATTGAACTGGATTTCGATTATACCCAAAATAATCTTGAAAATCTACCATCTGATTTTTTATTTGTTTTAAGAAAAATTAATTCAAGAAATTATGTTATAAAAATCACACTACTTTTTTCAGAAAATTTCCAAATTGATATTGTTGCTCTTTTTGACACAGGTGTGGATTTAAATTGCATAAAATCAGGAATTGTTCCAAAAGAATTTTTAGAAGAAACAAAAGAGAGATTCTCTACGGTGAACAATTCATTATTATGTGTTGATTTCAAAAACGGAAGCCTCTATTTTAAACAATGGTATTCTCATAAAAACCTTATTTGTTTCTGTAAAAAAGATCCATCATAGTGTGATTTTTGGAACACCTTTTATGAATTTAATTACTCCTTATAAAGTAATTCTTGATTCTATTTCTTCAAAAACTGAAAAGAGCAAATTGATTTTCAAGTTTATTGAAAACCTAGAATTAAGAACTTGGAATTGGAAAAAGCGTGTTCGATTCATGAAAATTCGATTCATGTTTTAATACAAGGAAAAACTCATCATTTACAAAATCTCCAAAAAGATGTTTTAAAAAGAATCGAAAAACAAATTAACTCACTTTAGTTCAACAAAAGACTTCCAGCTTTGAAAACGATAAACTATTCTTAGCTTGCCAACTAGGTAAGCAGGTTAAGAAATCATTTAGGTCAATTAATCATGTAGTAACAAAGCGACCATTGGTGCTACTCCACCTGGATCTGTTTGACCTAGTTCAGCCTATGAGCTTAGGTGGAAAGAGATTTTCGTTGGTGGTTTTAGATGACTTCAATGGATTCACTTGGGTAGTCTTGCTGAGTAGCAAAAACGAGACATATGAATCTTTTATCAAGCTTAGTAATCGGATGATGAACAAAACAAGAACTAAAATCAATAAAATGAAGTGATCATGGACGTGAATTCGAGAACACTCTCATTTGGAAGAAATCTGTTGCGCATATGGCATTGACCACAACATCTCTTCTCCCTATCAGCCTCAACAAAATGGGGTTGTAGAAAGGAAGAATAGAACCATAGTTGAAATGGCTCGATCCATGTTGAGTGATAACAATCTACCAAAAAACTGTTTAGGGATAAGCTGTTAACACAACTTGCTATCTTGAATCGGGGTTTTAATTCGCCTAATTCTGGAGAAAACACCCTACGAGCTTTTGCCAAGGCGCAAGCGTAAGATTGGTCATCTCAGATCATTTGGCTGTAAGTGTTGAATTCTTAACACCAAAGAGCAGTTAGGTAAGTTTAATCCTAATTCATATGAAGGTACCTTTCTAGGATACTCAACTAACAGTAGGGCATATAGAATTTATATTAAGCGTACTAGCCTATTAGAGGATTTTATGCATGTAGATCTCGATGAAACTAACAATGCAGATAGATGTCCATCTGATGAAGACGAAGGAGTGACGTAGTAAGCAAATTCACTTAGTATGCCACTCTCTATGCTACCCAACCCAGCATAAGAACCTGAAGCTGAGGAAGTCAAAGATGATGATGATCTCTCTATTAAATTCAATGATGGGGAAGATCAACTTTTACCTCAACAGCCCATTATAGATCCTTTAGTTGTTGATCTGAGTCTACCAAGGGAGATTAGGACGCATCGTAACCTTCCACTAGACAGCATTGTTGATGATATTCATAATCTGGTGATGACACGAGGTCAGCTAGGCAGGATGATGAGTCATCTAGCTTTCATCTCATTGATTGAAACCAAGAAGTTTGAAGATGCAGAAGGTGATAATTATTGGATGATTGCAATGCAAGGGAGCTGGATCAGTTCAAGCACAATGATGTTTGGGATCTAGTTCCTAATCCTAAAGGGTTGAAGCCTGAAGAAGGTGCAAATGACGTGATGTCCTCTCCTCCAAGTATATGACTCCAACAGTCCCTTGGGTCTGCGACGTTGTACTATCTCGTCTTGCATCATCTTGGCGCGGCCGAAGTCTTCCACTATGTTAGAAACGTGGCTCCTTCCTTATCAAGTATTTGAGATAGTTCCAAAGAGGAATTGGTCTAGGTAGCAAGGCCGACGATAGGGTCCGGCCTATTTGTACTTGTATATTCTTTATTGTTATTATATATAACTAAAATCGTAAAAGAAAGAGATTGATTCACACATTTTTTATGTTCCAATACGAAGCATAGTAAAAAATATGCATAATGTTAACATTGAATCACGATATATTAGAAGAAATCAGAGATTATGACGAAGAATGAGAAAAATTGAAATGTTTGAATCGTATTATCACATTTTATACTCTTTATGATATCTCACAAGGTATATATTTAATAGGATTTGAATTTGAGTCTATTTTCACGTACCCAACATGAATTGGAATACATCTTGAAAATATTACTCTATCGTATACTTATTGTTTTGATATAATGGCGAAAGAATAAAATGTTGAAACGTTAATTGTGGAGTCATAGTTAAGAAAGCAGATTAATAAAATATAATAAAGAAAAAGTAAATAAGAAGTCGCAATCTGTATAAGGATAAATAGTTGGGCAGTAAAGTGCATGAATATTATATCACCATATCACATCACATCCGATCCTAATTTCAATTCTCCAAACTTCCAGCCCATTTACCCACTTCTTCCCATCTCTTTTCATTTCTACTCACAACCGCGTTTACTTCAAAATCCGACCACAACAAGAGAAAACATGGTTTTCGTAATAATATTTGTAGAGTGGTTTCGACTGATATCTAATTTCTTATCAACTCGTTTTCTGATTATAAAGTGTACTGCAATACAATAGTTATAATTCTATTTAATTAACCAATAAAAAATATCTGTTTAATCTATTTGGACTATATCTATCAATTTAGAGTCCAGCATGGTATACTAAATTTCGAAGATTGAAAACAGTGAAGAATAATGCATAGTAATGAAAGTGATGAATAATACAACATGCTAGTGTAATCTAATTCTATCGTTTCGGAGATTTTAAAATTACAATTTTACATAATGGAAAATAATGTCGACATGAACAATGTCCTGTCACTTTTATCTGTGCACAGTAATTATGGACAATTTATGTCGGTAATCAACATTTGTAAAAATTTCAATTATATATGTTAGCTTATTGAGTGCGTTTTAGGTGCTAGGTGCTAGGTGCTGATTCTTATATATTATATGTATTCTCATTGCAATTTTATTAGTCACTTCAACTTAATATTCAGTTGTAGAATTGTTGGATCTACGCTACTCACAATGTTATCTTTCATGTATCTTTCAAACCCTCTTTTTCTTAGAAAAAAAAAAGCTAGAATGAGGTATGAACATGTTTGATCAAATGCAAGACAGTTCTAAATTCTTTTGAGAAAAGGAGATTAGTTGTTATATTGAATATTTTAAGAAACGTTAGGCGCTAGTCAAGCGGGCGGAGTTTCCAGAGCTCTAGGCGGGAACTAATCAGAATCCAGGTAGGATTTAAACGCTAGTCGACGAAATTTAAGCGCTAAGCACAATCGGACGATAATCCTTCAAATAGTGTTTAGGCAGGACCTAGGCGGTCCTAAACGGGAATTTTAAAAACAGTGGTTATATTTTACTTTCAAATTTATTCATTTTGAAAATGTTTGATTAAATCAGTGTTTTAAAAATCGCTAGTCAGGCGGTCGAAGATTAATCGGGATCTAGGCGAGGATTAATCGACATCTAAGCAGATTTAGATGCTAATCAACAGGGTTTAAATGTTAAACGTAATCCAATGATGACTTTCAAAATAACGTCTGGCAGCAACTTTGAAAACAGTGATTAAATTGATCTTCGGTTGTAATCCTTGAAACAAAACGAGGTGGGCTATAAAGTACGTGTACTTCCTTTTTAAGACGTTTTGCGAGCTCTTTTTGGAGTATGGGCCGGACTCCACTATTTTTACTCTGGGCTATTTCCAAAAAAAATTTTTGCCAAATTTCTTGTACCAATGTTTATTCAGGGAAATTATCGACTTTGTTCACATTTGTGTTTACTATTTATAAAAATACAATTTTAATAATTTATTTTATTTTTCTATGGTTTTTATAATTTAATTTTACATTATTACGCTCTTATCTTTTGATTTGACATTTTTACACTCTCGTATATTCATGTTATATATTTATTATATATACATGTGTTATATACCTATTATATGTATAATATACATAACGATAACATACATGTTATATATCTATTATATATTTCTATTTATTGTATCATTTCACTCAAACTGCTTTAACGCATCTATTACATACATGATATATATCTATTATATATTTAAAGCGTAAAAAAACAAAATTTTAAAAAGTTTTTATATAATAATGTAAAATTAAAACTTAAGGAGATTTGTTTATAATTTAATAAAAGCTTAGGTGAAATTTATATATTATTATTTTGGCATTTATGCAACTTCCCCTTTATTTAATTACATATCAGTTCATTTTAACAAACTAATTTTGATCTTGTAAGGTAAATGAAAAAGGACATGTCTAAAAAATACAATCTGTTACAAAACTATTAAGAACCTAGTATAAAATTATAAATAACTCGAATGAATCCTAAATACCAATGTTTATTTAAGGGAAATTATTGATTTTGTTCACATTTGTGTTTACAATTTACAAAAATACGATTTTAATAATTTGTTTTATTTTTTTTATGTTTTTTATAATTTGATTTTACATTTTTACACTTTTATGTTTTGATTTGACATTTGTACGCTCTCTTATATACTTGTTATATATCTACTATATGTACATGTTTTATATACCTATTATATGTATAATATACATAACGATAACATACATGTTATATATCTATTATATATTTTTATTTAATATATCATTTCATTTAAACTGTTTTAACACATCTATTATATATATAATATATATATCTATTATATATCTAAAGCGTAAAAAATAAAATTTAAAAAATTTTTTATGTAATAATGTAAAATTGAAACTTAAGGAGATTTGTTTATAATTTAATAAAAGTTTGGGTGGAATTTATATATTGTAATTTTGTCATTTACGTAACTTCCCCTTTATTTAATTACATATCAGTCCATTTTAACAAACTAATTTTGATCTTGTAAGGTAAATGAAAAGGGACATGTCTAAAAAATACAATATGTTACAAAACAATTAGAAACCTAGTATAAAATTATAAATAGCTTGAATGAAACCTAAATACCAATGTTTATTTAAGAGAAATTATCGATTTTGTTCACATATGTGTTTACTATTTATAAAAATATGATTTTGATAATTCGTTTTATTTTCTTTATTTTTTTATAATTTGATTTTACATTTTTACGCTCTTATGTTTTGATTTGACATTTTTACGCTCTCGTATATATTTGTTATATATTTATTATGTGTACATGTGTTATATACCTATTATATGTATAATATACATAACGATAACATACATGTTATATATTTATTATATATTTCTATTTATTGTATTATTTCACTCAAACTGTTTTAAAGCATCTATTATATACATAATATATATCTAAAGCGTAAAAAATAAAATAAAAAAAAGTTTTTATATAATAATATAAAATTGAAACTTAAGGAGATTTGTTTATAATTTAATAAAAGTTTGGGTGAAATTTATATATTGTAATTTTGGCATTTATGTAACTTCCTCTTTTTTTAATTACATATCAATCCATTTTAGCAAACTAATTTTGATCTTGTAAGGTAAATGAAAAAGGACATGTCTAAAAAATACAATGTGTTACTAAACTATTAGAAACCTAGTATAAAATTATAAATAGCTCGAATGAATCCTAAATACCAATGTTTATTTAAGGGAAATTATCGATTTTATTCACATTTGTGTTTACTATTTACAAAAATATGATTTTAATAATTCGTTTTGTTTTTTTATGTTATAATTTGATTTTACATTTTTATTCTCTTATGTTATGATTTGACATTTTTACGCTCTCGTATATACCTATTATATATCTACTATATGTACATGTGTTATATACCTATTTTATGTATAATATACATAACGATAACATACATGTTATACATCTATCATATATTTCTATTTATTGTATTCTTTCACTCAAACTGTTTTAACGCATCTATTATATAAATGAAATATATCTATTATATATCTAAAACGTAAAAAATAGAATTTAAAGAAGTTTTTATACAATAATGTAAAATTGAAACTTAAGGAGATTTGTTTATAATTTAATAAAAATTTGGGTGAAATTTATATATTGTAATTTTGTCATTTACATAAGTTCCCCTTTATTTAATTACATATCTATCAATTTTAACAAACTAGTTTTGTTCTTGTAAAGTAAATGAAAAAGGACATGTCTAAAAATTACAATCTGTTACAAAACTATCAGAAATCTAGTATAAAATTATAAATAACTCGAATGAATCCTAAATATCAATCAAAATTCATGAATGAAAATGCACATAGTGAATTTCTCAATAGTGAATTTCTCATAGGATTGATGATTCTGTATATGTCATGCACACTAAATCTATCCAAAATTATTTAATACATTTAATTTGACAATAAATGAAATTCTGATACAACCCATCTTCTCCAAAACTAGAATTTCTCTCCCAACACACTTATTTATTATACCCACTTATTTCTCCTATTTCCTTTTACATTTGCTTTAATTACTCCATATCTTCTTTTGCTTCCATGATTATGGAATTTGTTCAATTTTAGCTTTCAATTTCTTCTCAACCCTTCAACAGTTCACTCACCTCAATGTTCTTGGCTTTTAATTTCTACTCTTCCTTTATTTTCTTTTCAATTTATTGTCTTGATGCCACACAAATCAAGCCGCCACAAATTACTTCCTCTGATTTAAAAGGCGGTCAAGACAGCTTCCTAGGCAACGTTTTTTGGAACATCGCTACGATTATATTTAATTAGGAGTTCAAGGCGAAAAGTGTTTCCAAAACCCAGAAAAGTGTCGTCAAAGACTAGAAAAGTGTCACCAAAGTCTAGAAAAGTCTTGTCAAAGCATAGAAAAGTTTCGTCAGATTCTAGAAAAATGGTGTACATGAATTTTTAATTTTATTATATAATAATTTATGTGTTAGTTAAATTTATTATTCTAATTTATTAATAAATATTAAGTATTTTAAAATACTAACCCACCTAATCCTCGCCTGGCTTCCGATTAATCCTCGCCCAGGCCCCGGAAACTCTAACTGCCCCGATTAGCGCTTGACGCCTTTTAAAACATTGGTTATTTCTAATAAAAAAAAACTTAAAAATTCTCATAAATTTAAAACCTATTGGTAATACCCCTACAATTGGGCTACACCCACAAGCCCGAAACAGGCTCAATGACCCACCTACAGGTTTATAAATAAGACTCTCCTCAACACATAAAGTAGGCTAACTCTCATATTTCACTCTCCACTCTACATACCTGACTTAAACATTGTAGGGGTTTGTCCCCTTAGCTCACCTTCTTTTGCTCGGCCTTCAAATATTTAATATAATGGATTTCTAGCACCGGATCTTGCTGTGTTCTTCCTCTTTATCAATAGCATCATATGGCTGTTTACAATAAAGCTCTATTTGATATGTGTTTCGAAGTTAAAGAATCGAGGACCCAATTTTTGATTCATACATGCAAATGAATCAACAAAATCTATGGGTTTAATCTGTAATAAAGATTCTCGGTTAGTGATGGAGCAAACATAAAACCACTCAAATCAACAATTTGAGCTGTTCGTTAATTAAGAGCCTAAAATTTTTGGAAGTGACTGAGAAATTAACACCGATTTTCCAAATGCAAAGTGTGCTTCGGTGCGAGACATAACACTTCAGACATGTTAGAGTTTATGCAAATTCAAACAACAACTTTTATTTAATCTTGTGGATCATCCGAGAATCTTCTGTTCATCATGCACAATTTGTATTAGCCAGATTTTTGCTGAAATCTTTACTTCAATCCTTCATATTATGCTACGTGAAAACATAATTCAAATATGTAAATTAATCTTAATTGCTTGCTTAACTAATTGATTTTTGGAGGACCAAATCAGTTGAGCTAGTTTGACGATGATTGACAATATACGAAAATTAATTAGTGCATGTAACTATGATGACACATATGTACAAGGGAAATGAGGCGGCACCATGCACTTGTAATTTCTTGTACACGTGCACTCTAATTCAAAGCATATATCAAATTCAATTATAGCAAGTCATTAAAATGCCTCCATGCAAAACTAAATCTGAGGCTCCCAATAAAGCATCAGTTACATCTAAAGCTAGGCGTAGCCACAGTTGCATTAAAGCTTCAACAGAGCCTGTATTCCATGGCGCCTCAACTACGTACAAATTGAAGGCTCAGGATTGATTCAATACCATGTGAAGCTGCTCTAGAAAACTATCTAATTCTTGTGATGAAATCGCATAAGAAATGAATCGAAAATCTCCGGAAGACATTGTGATAGCCACCTTATTATCATGATGTTATTCACAAGTCATTCGAAGAAAAATCTACATCCACTCCTCGATTTAAAGGGACTCGTCACCCTAGAAGCTATGAAGCATGGAAACTTTAGTGAAATGCCGTTTCCGCGTTTCTCATTCGTTTTGGAAACGGAAACCCTAGGAAACTTCTACGAAACATTTCGGGGCCGTTTCCGCAATTAAATAAAGTTGGAAACTCGTTTCCTTATATTCTAGAATCCGTTTCTTACCAATTCCTTGTATCGAAAGACCCAATTTTGATTCGTTCCTAAAACTAAGCTTCCTAATTTATTCAAACTACTAAGATTTTAAAATCCTAAATTATTAAATTATTGATAATATCCATATTTAATAGAAAAATTTGTTTTATTCCAATTTATATACTTACATTATTATGATTTAACGATGATAACACAACTTAAAAACTTCATGAAACTTTATCGTCTTCAATAACCTTATTTACTATTGTTTAATGTTTTGAAATAGCTATTATTCAAAATAAATTTGCTTTATAATCAAAAAATTTATTTTGAAATATATGTTATTTTAGTATTTTATATAAGAATGAAATAATATGTATAAAATTTTATATTTTTTATATTTATAATTATACCCCTACATTTTTATTGTTTACACGTATCCCTACAGACCCATATTTTTTAGAAAGGGCGTTTCGCAATTTCCATTTCCATGTCGGTTTCCGTTTCCGTGCTACATAGCCTAGATCCATTCGAGGAGATAACTCTCATTACTAGTTCTCATGGAATCTCTTCACTATAAAATATTAAAACATAAGGTATTGTTATTGGATAAACATCATTAAGATCTAACACTCTCTTGAGCTCGATTTAGATCTAATGCTCTCATTGTGAGCTGGATCCGTTTTGAAGCTTGATGCACCATTTACGTCTAACGCTCACCAAGAGCTAGATCTAGCTTTAGTTCTCCTCACAAGATAGAATCCTCGCCATGCAAGAAGATCACATTTGTGTTTGTTGGGGATCATTTGAAGTTGAGAGAATAAGTGTCTCTCATTCTAATGATTCAAGGATTGCAATTGCGTGGAATCGTGACGTGATGGAGATAAGTGTCTCGTCCTATCAATTGGTACACATTTTTATCTTTAAAAAAAGGGATAAATTGTAGGGGGTTTTAGGGGATTAGGCTTAAACTGATATCCTATTTACAATTTTGGGTAATACTGTTCATATTCTCCTCTGTATTTTTTTTTGTTTTCAATTCTTCAGTTTTACATTCTATATAAACCACCCTTTTTTGCATGTTCGCTCCTTGTTCTGGAATTTTTTCAATTCAGAAACCTAATTTTTAACTTTATTCTCTTCATCTGATTCTTCATCATCAGATTCTTGATAACCGACAGTTAGAGTTGAGGATCCCGACGATGGAGAATTTTTTTTGTTCAGGTGTTTCTTCTCTGAGTTGATAGTGAATCTAAAGCAACATAAATAGAAGAAGTGAATCCTGCTCCTTTGCACCAGTTATGAGTCGGGTAAACGTTACTTATATGGGGATTTAGGTTTGCACCAGCCTGCAAGTAAAATTAAAGAAGAATGAAATGATAAAACAGATTTTTATCAATAGATGGTCTGTTAAGAGGGGGATAACAAGTCACTTCTGTCATCGAATAGATTATCACCCTTGTTGGTCTCCCTCCTTTTCACTTCATTTTTAGTTATAGAATTCCTATTACTGCTTATTGTTTATGGTTCATCAATATTTCCAAGACATATTCTGTACTAGCAATTTCTCTTTTTTAATTTATAGTTTGATTATCTTATTTGGTGTTTTTCTTGTTTTTATAGTTAGTAACAAAATTTGATATATATTAACTGAAGCTTTCAAATTCAGAAAACTCATGAATGCTAATACTCATTGATACCGCTTTAAGGAATTTAATGAACATATACAAGCCATAAAGGAACTAAATTTAGAAGGTTTTGATGTCATTATCGGCATAGATGTTACTTACATTTCTGAAGCTATTTTGCCCTTGTTTTCAACTGCTAAGAAGTTAATATCATCTAACCATACTGCTCTGATTTTAGTGTCACATTCAGCATCGAGTTGATGAACAATATATACTCACATGTGTGTCTGAATTTGGATTTAAGATGACCAATAAGTGGTAATTTGGAGTTTCGTCAAATTCATGTCGAAGCATCTTTGCTTCTTGGTGAAAATGGACGGGAGGGTTTCATCCCAAATTCTGCTTTGAATATCATGTACTTCGACATGTAGTAAAATTTCTGCTCAATTTATGATGGTTCTCGTGATATTTTGTTGAGTCATTATTCTGCCAGCATTTTTGGTTCACTCATAATCCCATAAGACTCATTATGAATATCATATAATACGCGTTTCCTCGTGTCTATAACTACTTTGATATCATATAATCTATTTTTACATTTGAGGCAGGGTTTCAAATGCAGAGACATTGTTCTCAAACTTGATACGATGAAGGGGAGCTCCACTTTGCTTGATGGCACAAGCTTTTTCTCCTTTTAAAGGGTAATGCGCTTTCAACATCGAGAAAACATAGTTATTCAATCTTCTTGCTTTCTTCATTGCTTCTAGTAAACCGTCTCATCCCTTTTTAAAAAACATATGCGAAAAGGTTTTCAAATTTCAGAAATAATAAAAAACAATGTTTTCATAGTCTGAAGGCCAATATGATATTGAAATAATTGTCTTCTAATTGGGCTTGCAACATTACCTGATGTAATCGGTTTATTCTTAGCATATATTACCGGCACCAATAACTCCCTCAACTTACTCCAATTCGATTTACAAATTGGTTAGTCATGTTATGTCTTGATTTGAATAGATTGGTGATTTACTTTTTTGAGATTAAATTACTAGATTGGAAAGTTTCCATGCTCTAAAGAAGTGTGGTTTCTTCATATTGATGCTGTTATTTTGGATTTGCATATTCATTAAGCTTCACCTCTGCTTTATGTGTTGATGTAGCAGTTGTGTTTCACGCTCTAATTTGACTCTTACCGAAGAGAAAGGTTGCCAACAAATTTGGTACAAGCTTAGTGTGATTACTTTGGGGCTCATACATATGAAAGAACTGATATGGAAAGAGCTTTTCATACTAAATGGTTCAAAATACAAAGTAACTGCAGGATTAAAGTAGTCCACTGCAGTGCCTTGATTAATTAGAACTCTAAATAAGCAATGTAATTTCATATATCAAGTTATATATATATGAGCTTCTTTTACTTATGTATGTTGTGTTTTTTTGTTTAGAAACTGCTTTTTTCTCTTTTATATATGGTTGACACTGGAAGCTCATCTTTTAGTTGAAAGATGTTGCTTTAGCTTGATATATGATATTTGAACTCTTAAAATTTTGTCATTGTGCTAATTCTCACTCATTTAAGATGTAGAAATTCATGTCCATTTAGATTTCTATCACATGTCTATTATATGTTTGGAAAATAGCTATTATATATCTGTTATATTGGTGCTAAGCAAAACTGTTCTCATGTTCCTATTTCACTATAACCTATGTATGTACCCACTGTAAATGTGATACACATAATATAAGTTTGAAATGTATAGAATAGACAAGTAAAATTTTTGACATAATAAGAAAAGTATTGAATTACATTAATTCAAACACTAGTACGAAACATTTATAAAAACTGAGAGTTAGGCATAATTTGTGGATGTTGACATCAATTTGTTCAGGCATTGGCTTCTCCTGAATAATTTACTCAATATAGCTTAGCATGAAAATTCGACAAACATTGCAAATTTTTCAAGATAAAAAATCAGATTAATTGACATATAACATAGATTTATCGTATATATACTAGTTTTGTATATTAATTACAAAAACAGATGCTTGTTCTACAATAACATATATAATCATTTACATATATTACATGTATATTTGCAAACTTTAATCATTTCTGACAAACATGAACCATAAATGCTTTCCTTATATGTACTCTGTCATAACTGTAAGCTTTATACCATACACATATCAGACATATACAAACATATTGTAGACATGTAAAAGATATTTTAATAGGTCACATAATACAGTAAAAGACGCATGTATATCAAACCCATAAAAACATTTAACAAACATATAACATGCATAAAACAGTGATTGAACAGATATATAACAAACATATAACAATTATATAATAGACAAAAGCAACTATAGTTGAAAACTTAATGCCTTAGTGAGCTATTTTATTTAAAGATGTACAATGAGAGTACATCAAATTTATGAATTTTCAGTAATCGTAAGTTTGGTATCAAATTTATGAACTTCATTTATGAGTTGAAAAATCAAACAAAGTAACAATAAATATTCAATTGAATTAGTACATCAAACAAAAATAACTATGATGGTATTTTACACGAACATTAACATGTTAATATTTACGTTTCATATCTGAATTACAAGAAATTCATGTTTATAGCTTAGTAGTCAAGGCGGCGAGGCGCAACATCGCGCATTGAGACTAGAAACCGCTTATAGGCACGTCTGAGGCGCACTCAAGGCGCTCCTTTAACTGCTGTAATTTGTAGTACTACCTCTTAAATAACCTTATCCTTAAAAGCTTTGGTTGTTTAACAAACATATAACATGCATATAACAATCATTGAATATATATATATAACAGACATATAAAAATTATGTATAACTGATATGTAGCATATGAAAATCAAACATATTGTGTTCATTAAAATTTTCTGGACATAAAAGTTAAAATTTTTTTGCAGTTACTAACTCAACATGATACAAGAAAAATATGCAGCTATAAATATAAAAAACATTTCCTTTGTAAATATAGTCAAAATATTTCAATAAAGCATATTGATGGCATTATGACAAAAAATTTCTAATTTAAGCATATTATGGGTTGAAATTGATTCATCGTGTTCCAATGATGCATCCAAAAAGTCATAGAGAGGATCTTCAATCTTTTCTAACTTTTCTACAACACTCAAAGCACATCCGAGGTGTCTTTTAATGTTACTTTTGATCCTCCAAGGATCCAATCTCTTCAAAATCGGAAAAAAATTAGCCGAATTTGGCTTTCCACCAAGTTTTAACACCTTATCCATGGCATGGAAGAATTCATTTCATTTTTCAGATTTCAAACCTGCAAGAAGATCCTTAAGAAATAACATAACTAACTTCATCAGTAGAACCTCAGTACAACTGAAATTCCATAAATAAAAAACTTGTTCATCTCTCTTTTAACTTTGCATTGCATCCCCATATAATCATAATGAGGGAATATGGAAAATAATAGATAAAACCAAATCAATTAAATTTTGAAGGAAATAATATAATCAGACTAAAACTATAGAAAATGGGACGAATATATAATAAATAGCACACTGGTGTTACAATCATTTAACTAGACACTCTAGAATAAATAAACTAGAGAGCGATAAGTTCTAGATTCAAGAACACCTATAATCTCACCATAAATAGTCATTTAATAAATATATAATACACATATAATAGTTATGTAATAATTTCACATCGATGCTTCAATTCTCTCATAGTTACCAACTTGTATCTTAATAGATTTGACACCCATCACACCTCTAAGCTTAATTTTATCAATCAAAACAATCTACCCCTCAAAAAAGTAAAATATTAGTTACAACTCGAGGTCATCAATGAAGATACCTTCATCTATCTCAAATGGTAGCTTCCAAGCATTTGGCTGGTCATAGTTGATTCCATTATTGGAGATCATAGTCTGCAAAAGTAGTTGTAAATCAACATGATTCACACTAATAGCATTAGCAAAATTTATAACACAATTCATTATAAAATCTGAAATATAGAAACATAATTAGGCCCAAATGTGACAATTTCTCGAAAAACATCTCAATTGGAATTAAGTCACAAAACCTTCAATTAGTATCTCAAATGGAATCTTATTCATAAAGTAACAAGAAAGAAACTCAATTACCCAGCAACTTACACAAATTTAAAAATGGATACAAGTATCTAGGTTTTGGAAAAATTACCTTGATCTTTCGATTTCCAGTTGCTTCAAAAGGTTTGCAACTCATTTGCTTCAAAAATGAGAACCAATCCATTCATAAGGATTCTTATTAGGCTTTCTATGGTAATTTTGTTCAAGTACCACTTTAAAACACCAGCAAAAACAAATCTCACTATTGTAACAACCTTGCTTGCCTTAATCTCAATTTCAACTTGATCCAAATCATGGTTTTATAGCAAAATTGGACCTTGAAATTCATCTTTCTGCAATTGGATTGGCGTTTCCTTCTCTTCCCGCCGCTATTAATTATCTGCTTTGAATCACTCTTTCATGAATCTTTAAAGAACCAAACATTTAAACTGATTTCGCAACAAATAGGAGATAAGAGGAAGGAATTGATTAGTGAAAGAGTAGTATCTAGGTATAGGAATTTTACCTTGATTCCTCGGTTTAGAAGTGTTTGATCACCAATGAGTCACAAGAGATGAAAAGAGGCGTAGTTATGGAGAGGAAATAGTAGTTAATCGAAGCTTTCAATAAACGAGCAATGGATATAACTTTTCATTGAGTAGAGGAGAAGAGGAACATCCAAATTTTGTAAAAGGAATGTGAGATTGTAAATTATAATTGTAGGAATGTGAGAATGAGGAGAAAAACAAGTTGGGTCATATACTAGCCATTTTGAAACATAAAAAGTCTTTTTAGTAATTAAGAAATAAAGGGACTGGACTATAGAAACCAAATCAAGCCCATCCTTGACAATTTCCCTAAATTGTATCCTCAATTAAGGTCTAAAACTACTAAAACTGAGCTAGGTTAGGCTCACAATCTCTAAGTACGAACCAAGTTAAGAACATCTCAATTTATTATCATATCCAGTTCTCTTGGATTTGGAATCTAGATCTAGGGATCACCAAAAGTTAAGTCATTTTAATCGATAACATATATAGAAATGTACAGCTCACCAAGAGTTAAATCCAAATAAATGCCATTGCGCCATTCATAACTATTCTCAAGACCCCACTCAATGGATACTTAATACTCCATCCAGGTCCAGGATTGAATGTGCGCTAGATTCTCTTGACAACTATATTATACCTTCTTGATCGGAGGCTCATCAAGATCTATATCCTTTTGACGATTAATATGCCATTAAGATGTCACTCTTCAAGAGAAAAACTCCTCCAAGGTTATCACGCCATCGAGCTATTGATTTCAAGAAATAGATCCTCATAATGGCAACCTCATCATCAAGATCACTCTTCATAAGCTAAATCCATCAAGAAATAACACATGTTATTGAAATCTAATACCGCTTGCAAACCAGACCTCTCAATAAAATAGTTCAGGCTAGAGTTTGATTGGATAAATGTCAAGGTTGAGAGAATATATGTCTCACCCCATTGGTTCCACACATGCTTCTAATACTCAAGGAAATTCACTCTTTGCATAAATCTAGAAGTACCAAGGTTCGGATCTCTGGATATGAAATTTATCTTCATCATTATCAACACACCATAACTCGAGGTTCTCATGAAAGAAATTTCTCAAGCATCTCTCGAATTTAGAACTATTCCTACTTCTAGGACAAATTCAGCTCCAAATCCTAAGTTAACTATAATATATCTTTCATAGTCTTATGACAATAACTCTTTAAGGGATAAATTCCAACCAAGTATGGATTTTCAAAGAGAACCATTGCTATATCCTAGCGACACTACATCATAGATGACCTTTCACAACTAAAATACATGTTGTTGAATGAAAGAGTTGCAATTTTGAAGAAAAAATTGATTTTTTGTAACACATCAAAAAGTGTTCCAAAAGTGTTGCAATAACTATGCTAGTATATCAAATACACTTTTATCACAACACTCTATCACTTACTGTTGCGAAACACATTAATGAATAGTGAAAAGTTAACGGCGGAAATTCTCCTGCTTATTTTTTTACGGAAATAAAATGAATAAAAAATAAAAATAAAAATAAACCTAAAATAAGTATGGTATATATACCATATTTTCTCTCTCTTCCCCTCAATTTGTTCTTTGCTAATTGAAATCATAACCTAAATCCCTAACCAATTGTTCGATTCCTCTCTTTGATTTCGGTGTATACTTTTTGAAATTGAAACTCACACTATGTTATCACTGTAGATCTCCATCTCCCTTGATTTGTATATTACGATTTTCTTCTCAATTTCTGAAGTAACCTAGGTTGTAGATTTTTTACAAAATCTGAGTTAAGTTTATAATCGATTTTCTTGTATATTTATATATGTTTATCATTGTTGGTAGAAAAAGGCAATTGATGAGTTTGTGATTTCAGAAAGTTCGCCTTTACATCCTGGAGCAAAAAAAGTGAGTTGTTTCATCTCATAACAGAGTTTTGCAATTATTTTTATATATTTTCACTAGACTTCTCTCTGTAACTTTGATGTCTATATTTGTTGATTAGTCTTTCTCTAAACTTATAACTTATGATTTAAAAATACTTATAAAAAAATTTCTAAACTTA
This sequence comes from Euphorbia schlechtendalii, assembly GCA_949673415.1. Classification (NCBI taxonomy): domain Eukaryota; kingdom Viridiplantae; phylum Streptophyta; class Magnoliopsida; order Malpighiales; family Euphorbiaceae; genus Euphorbia; species Euphorbia schlechtendalii. The sequence goes on along the minus strand of CATIWQ010166900.1, from coordinate 6,425 downwards.
TAACTTATGACTTAAAAATAATTATAAGAAAATTTTAACTTAAAAGTTAAGCAGTGAAGTGTTTCTCATTCTTTTTTTATACTTAAAAGTTCATTTTAAGGAGATAAATGAAAAGTAGTTCTGGGAACACCCTCGTAGTAGCTTAAAGATATTGGTAATTCTTATAGTTTCCTGGTTATTTTTTGAAGCGTTTTTTAACATTTATGACAAACAAAAACAATATGTTAATAAAATTTTTTTGGAGCCTTGAATAACTTCATTTCTGATCAACGAAAATAATAGTTTGATAAAATTCTTTTGGTGATTCTTCACTTGCAATTTTATTGATAAGAATGAAGAATTACTTGTAATCTTGCTAACCGCTTATGGTAGAAGCGATGAAAGCATTATCAGATACTATTATTCTTCCTGTTCTAAATTTTGAACAATTTCTAACTAGATTTAATTTTTTCTATTTTGGGACATTTTTTAAGTCCATTGTAGACAAGTTAGGAAGCAAAAGAATTTCGAAGATAAAGATTGTTGGGAACGCCGAAGTGGAACATAGTTTGCATGGCCAACTTGTTTTTGGTAAAGGAGTTTCGGTAGGCTTGGATGAACAACTGGCCAAGGTAGCAAGAAAATCAGGTTAATTCTGAACCTAAGTTGATTAGTCACTTATTTTGTAGAATAATTGGCCATTTTTTCATTGCAGAAGATTGCATACTAAAGGAGGAGTCTGTTGTTACTTTGCGGACCACCTTCTGCTGTGGGACAAAAGGTAGCTAAGGAGGTTGCTTCCATACTGAATCGATACTACCTCGTGTGAGAGGTTAGTCTGCAATTTAGATTTTAGCTAGTGCAGTAAATTAGTACTTACACTAATTGGTACTTTGTGACTCTCTTTGGTGGACATTCAAAAATCAAATAATAATATAATTTATTTGTAGTTTGCTTAGTTGAATATAGCATTAGTCGGGTGAACAACTGGACATGTAGATTTGTGTAGAACCCCTAATTATAAAGTATATTCATTGATAAACATACAACACTAGCGACATCTTGTATGGTTAAAACAGAGGACATTTAGGTTGCACATATTTATTCTTTATTTATGAAATTATGAGGATATAGTTGGTGCATTAAAATATTGAATTGCTTAATATTATATTTAATAGAGCGTTAGAGTGCATTGTTTTCAATATTGTCTACAACTTTTCAATAAATTACGAAAACCTCACCTATTCAGTTGTGCAACTGAATTTATGTTTTTGGCTACTAAATGCAATCCAAAACAAAATTGGGAGATAAGGTCTACAAAATTCTGTGACTGGCTCTTTTCCAACTTGAACCAGAAATCTCTGTTGATTTTATTTATTATTAACAGTTTTGTATTTGGGTCTATGAATTTTCAAAGTCAACTTGTATCGTTTTCAATTAAGAATAAAAGTAAACTATGAATTGAGAATCAGGAACCAAGTTGTATCATAAGATTTACTTCACATAGTTATTTGAAAATCGGGAAATGTCCACATAGAATAGGTAAGATCGAACTGGTAGCTACTCTATCAAATAGACTACATAAATTGTCTCTACTTTCCTCTGATAATCAATAGTGGGTTGTCTTCAATCAGGCATGGATGTTGGGTTAAATGAGGTATTACTTAACAACACTTTGTTTTGTATTATACAATTGCAGGTCTTGTATTCTGAATACTGGGATACTGTACGGGGCACCCTCTGCTAGGAGTTATAGTGGTGACATCTATGCTAATGTTTGAAATAGTTGCTAGCATTCTTATAGCACTTTTTCTTAACACGGCTGGGGTGCTTTGGATGATGCAAAAAAGGTGAAATAACTAGTAAAAAAGGTGTGCATAATCAATTCTCAAATTTCAACAATTTATTCTCTGTAATTTTTTTTAGGGAAATGCGGTTCTATTAATTAGCAGTTGATAACATAAACACATTGGATTACTGGATATATCATCACAATTACTACTATCATCTAATAGAAACATTTATTTTCTGAGTTTATAGTTAGATTGATTTATATGTGTAAAACTTTTTTTTTAACATTAATGTAAATTTTGTTCACAGTGGTTATTAATATAGATGAATTTTGGTTATTAATATATCTTATACTCATACAGGCACAAATAGATGAATTTTGGTTATTCAAATTTTATCTTCTTCTAGCACAACAAACAAATTTATGTTACATTGTTCGAGGAAAATATTGTGCGCAATGGGTGGACTTTGTCTTTAACATTTTAAATCAGTTCTTCATTTGTAAGACATTAATATCTTGTAATTTAGATTAGATCATTTCATTCCAATTCTATTATGTATCAATAAATTATTATGGATCAGTAACTTGTCGCACACAAATGCTCATACCAATATTAATTTTATACACCCTTTTCGGTTTTTCTGTTAAGTTAATTATATGCACAACAACAAATTAAGGATGTTAACTTTATCTTTCTTTACATATTGTTGATGACCATTATTAAAGATTTCACCTTGTGACATCATTTGAATTGTTCTTTCATTAATGGCCAGCTTTCATTTATGACAGTAAAGGGACCAACTAAAGTCTCTAAATACAATAAGGTAAGTCTACTTTTATATTTATTCAACACTGATTAGTGATAGTTTTTGCAAATGTCAATAAGTTGCAACTTTACATAGTTATTAGAATATGCAAATGTCAACTTTACATATATAGATTCACAATGCACAATAATTCGCAATATGATTGATTTTTATCATGTGGTTGTTTTCTATATTCTCTTTCTTATGTGATCAAACATCAAATTTGATGCCTTCACGTGTTATTGTTGCTTTGTTGTTCCAATTCGTTTGGGTTATGTATCAAACAATCGAAACAATCTTGTTTAGTAGTTAATAACCATTTTTGTCCTCCAATTCTTAGAGAAAATAATTGACCAACATGAATTTGTTTGCTGGTAGGTTGAAATCTTGCTAGGAAAGATCGAAAAAATTGATGAGCTGATGGCTGCAGCAGCCATGGAACAGTTAGAGAGTGACGAGAATAGCTAAAGTTTGAAAAAGAGGTGATAAAATGAGAATTCTATATGAATATATTGAGTGGAGAATGGTGGATGAAAATTGTAAATTAGAAACACTATATACTTTTAGCAGCGTTATTTTTAGTTTGTATAGTATCATGTAATTTTTAGTTCTCGTTTAAATTTGTAAACAATTAAATATTATGAATTATATAAAAAAATAAAATTTCAATTTTTTTTAATTATAGCATCAATTAAGTGTTTTACTGCAATAATCGTAAAAAAGTGTTTCAAATACAACATAAGTGTTCTTAAAAAGGTGTTGCGATAATTGGACATGGTGTTACAAATATGCTAAAACTGTTATTACAAAAGTGTTGCGAATAAATAACAAAAGTGTTACGAAAAAAACTAACGGACAATAATGATGACAGCGCCAGGTTTTTTTTTTGCAACACAACAAAAGTCGTTGCAAGAACTAAAAAAATGTTACGAAAAAGTAACTAGCGCAACACATTTTTTGGTGTTGCGAAAAAAAACAAAATGTGTTGTTAAAACGACTTTTCGCAAACTTTTTCATGGAAAAGTGATGCGACAAGTGTTTTCGCAACATTTTTGGCACTTCATGCGATATTTTATTATTGTTACGATAGACCATCTATGGCGTAGTGCGATCAAGCCCTAGAGCATGATGAAGAGTTTCTAACAAGATCTTGATTCCTCGCTATAAGTTTAGAGGCTCTCAAAAGTTGGATCCTCGTTAAATATGAAGCACATAAACTCTAGACGAATCCCTTTGGCAAATGTTAGAAATCTCAAATTCTAGTTCCTTGACAAAATCTAGATTTCCTTAAAATTAGTTTCAAGAGCTATTCTATTCTTTTCAATTACTATGCACTAGTCACTACTGACTCACCAAAGGCTAGATCCATTATCAAATCCTAGGAAAATTCAAGTCTTATCTTGACGTATACAAAATAATGTTTGAACTTCCAAGGAAGATCTCGAGCATCGCAAGAGTTTGATCCCTCACTATAATTCGAACCCCTGAGACATGTCTAAATCAATTGAGAGCTAAAGCAATATAATTGGCTTTACTCATGTTCGATAATCACCAGACCCTTTGAAATTTTCTGGCTAAAGTCTCAACAAGTTTATAGCATCCTAAGGAGCTGGATCATCATAGATCATTTCTAGATCCAAAATTAGCTCCAGACCCCCTCAATGTCAAGCCATACAAGAATCATTTGAGATCTAGATTCTTGTCGACTGCAAGAACCCTTTATTGCCAAGCCAAGTCTACAAATCATCTAAGAGCTAGATCTAGATCAGCTCCATGATCATGTTTGAGGTTTAAGCTCTTCTTTGACATCTAAAGATCCAGAATAACTTTGCTATATTTCAAAACTCCAAGCCTCGATCTATAATACTATCAAGTAATGAAGGGTAAAGTCTTAGATAAATCTAAAATCATTAGAGCAAGGGGGGATACCACGAGAGTTCCTAACCAGTTCAATTATCATGGAACTCATCCAAATCCATCCAAATAATATATCATGGTAATTGAAGTTTAGCTTTGAAGATCTATCAATGAACTAAGTTATAGTTATCGCTAAGCATCTCATATTCAAATTACTTCCAAATCATAATTCTCAGAACTTCTTGATCAGTCCTCATCATTTCGAAGAAGTACGGCAAGTCCTAAACATTACACTCATCTCATATATCAAAGGACAACTGAAATCTCCTACCAATCATCTCAAAAACTAACTATCCCCTATCAACCAACCAAACAATACGATTTTAAGGACTTTGTCATGGTCTCTCATATAATTAAAGATTTTTGGATGGCATAAAAGACCTATGGAACCTCATGTCCAAACTCCAAAAGTGAATTTCTCGATATATCTACATTAACAATTCCCTTGATTTTCAAAGAACCGTACGATAATGCTTCACATGAACAATAAAGCTCTTTAAAAGCTCAAGGCCCTAAGGCATCATCTAAACTCTTGAACTTTGGACATTAAGACATAGTCATTTAAAGATCCACAGACTAGTTCCTCGACTAAAGCTAGCTCCACAGATTGAATTCTCACAAATTCTAGAGCACCACCGATTATCTAAGTTATGAAAGCTCTAAGCTAGCTCTTAGCCTAACATCATACTAGATCCTTGTGGATCCTCATCAATTTTAGAGCATTACTAATCAACCAAGTCATGAATACTGGCTCCACATTCTCATTCCTCTTAAATGATAACAACTTAGAATCGAATACATTTGACAAGGTCTTAAATTTCATATTATCTCAAGCTATGATATTACATCAACACATGCCTTTGATAAACACAACAATCTAAGATCCATCTTGAATCCTTATAAGAATAGCTCTTGATTTGATTTATAAATTTTTCATAATTTACTTGGAGATATAAGACATTCATACTCCAAAAATCAGTCGAACATCACCTCAACCTCAACTTTATAAGCTTCAAAAACTCCTTTCAAACTTAGTCTTCCATACGCTTTCAATTAAGGTGGCCTCCCATACTACTTTAAGTTCTCTTTAATTCTCTCTTCACGACATACAAGACTAATTTCGGCTTTAATATCGAACTAGATTGGTTACAAGTAAGCACTAGATCCTCGATACTCCCAAGATTCATAAAAGCTCCATCACGTATGATTTCCAATTCAAACATGGTTTCCCACTACAACATCATCTTTAGTGCCAACATAGACTTCAACTAACTGTAGTTTCTCTTAACACCTTGAAAAGTGACATCCCTTTACCCTATCATGTGAAGACACTGTAGAAGACTCTTAGAACCACACAAAGTCTATCATTTATTCCATGCAAAACCTTCATCCAAGATCTCTCATCAAGTGAGAACCCTCTAGAGCACCATGCAAAATCCCTCCTAAATCCTTCCATGCCTAAGTCTAAATACTTTTAAAACCTTCAAAGATCTCTTGTATCATTCGAAGATCTCTCGAAGACATCTTGCACCATGCATTATCAAGTTCTTTCGCACCATGCGCAATCTACACTGCTACTTTTTATGTGGCACCACAATACATGAATGTATTCTAACGCATTGGGGGGGCATCCTGGTAGGGGTGAGCAAAACTCGGTTCGGTTCAAAAACCAAACCGAACCGAACCAAAAACCAAACGGGGGGAATTTTAAAACCGAAAACCGAACCGAATTGTTTCGGTTCGGTTCGGTCCGAACCGAAATAATTCGATTCGGTTTTCGGTTCGGTTCGGTTTTAAACCAAAATTATATTTTTTTATTTTAAATTAATTTTTTTCCATATATTAATGTTTTTAACATAAAATAACTAAAAATCAATATAAATATTTTTAACACATGTAATTTATTGTTGATTTGAAAAAGAAACCTTAAT
>CATIWQ010166891.1:0-11470 GCA_949673415.1 Euphorbia schlechtendalii | reverse complement strand
AGAACCAGGAGATGTTCATGACCATACGAACATAACCATGAGAACCAAAACTGAGTTAGAATTAATATTTGTGTGAGGCATATCATCATTTACATAAAACTTCAGAATAGTTCAAGGACATCGCGTCTACTAGTCAGATAGTAAAGTAAATATACTTTCACAAGGGAAGGTTCAAGGCTTGTAGTCCACTTATCTTATGCAAATATTGATTGTATAATGCTATCACCAAATCAAGTCTGTCGTTCTGTTTTCTTTTATGTGGAGGATTGTTGATATTATTAAAAGAAAGCAGCCAGTAGGTAGCCGCCAATTACTATGGGTGGCTACTGTGCAACACTATGCGCGAGACCCAATGCTACTATGTAGTACTATGCGTGGGTCCTTATGTTTCTTATTATTTATGATTTGTGCCATTGAGTTTTCCTATAAATAGGTTTCATTTTTTCTTATTCATTACACCTTAGAGATAAGAAATAAAATCTCTTTCAAATTCTTTCTAAGTTCTTAGTTATTCGGTATTCGGTGATAGTATTTTACACTCAGTAGAGTTCGCCCAACGTCTGTTGTTGTATCCTGGGAGACAGTTTGCCATACAAAGGGGAAAATCTGTCTTAAGGATATCGACTCGAGCCTCGACAAAACCCTCTTGTTCCAAGTAAAAGGTTTATTTCGGTATTTTGTTATTTTATATTTATATTACGATATTCATATAATTGTATTTCAAGTTACTAATATTTCCTTTATTGTATTCTTTCTCTTTATAAGATATTATATAAGTATCCCCAAATCTTCTTTTTCTAACACCTATTGAATTTAAAAGTGAAATAAATGTAAGTATCTTATTCTTATTCTTGCGTGAGCTAACAGGACATCTACTTGTGACAAATATCTTGGTCTATTGTTAGAAATTGAGGTTGTGATCCTAGAAGTTTCAAACTCAAGTTCACATACAAGTGAAATGGATAATTTTTTTTTTTTTAGAAAAAGGAGTTGTATTGAGCTAGAAAAGATGAGTAACACAAGTGGGTGGGTAAGTTGTCCATGTCCACGTTACCTCATCCAGAAAAACGGCGTGTGCCAATGTATGAGCAATAATGTTAATATCTCGTTTAACCCAACTAAAAACACATGACAAAAAGGTTCTAGCTAATACTAAACAATCACTTATAAAAGCAGAATAATACTAGAAACCGTCTTGATTCTCGATTAAGGCATTAAAGAGCATCTTGTTGTCTATCTCAATAATCACGTGAGAGAAGCCCTCATTTTTTAGCCAAGATAGCGCCTCGCGAATACCTAACGTTTCCTCCTCAAAGATCGAGCAATAAGTTGATAACCGACCCGACTTAGCACCCACAAAGCTGCCATTCCTGTTCCGGGTCACAAAGCCAAAACAAACTAAGTCACCATTGTTGAAAATGACTGAATCGGTGTTGCACTTGATGTATGGGGCAAGAGGAGGTTCCCAACGTGCCACGGGGATAGCCAAAATAGGTGCCGCAACATCAGCCCTGCCTCCATCTGGTTGCTGCCGAGCCATGCCCTGCTGCTGGCAAGGCCGACAGCCCCGCCATACTTGTCGCCATTTGGTAGACAGACCTGGGATGGGAGTATACACTGCGAAAAGTAAGTTTATTTCTTGCCTGCCATAATGACCACATAATAAAGTATAAACGGCGAATGTAGCAAGACGATTTTAACCGCTTAATCTATAAAAGTAAACGATGGAATAGTCTGTGGAAAGTTGTTTTTCATTGATCAACATCCAACAATATATACAAGTAAATACCACTAATCATCTCCAAAACTTAAGTCTATAATTATGCTATTTACACGTAATTGATTGACTTGACAAACTAAACACAATCTGAAATGGAAATGATATATATGCATGATGGAAAAGATAAATGCAATATATATTCCTTAATAGGCTCCCAAACCATTCGGCTAAGCATGGGGCTGGCGGTATGTTTAAATTCGAATCAAACAACATCATACACTTCCATGCACATTTACACAATTTTTAAAAAAAATATAACGACATCTACTTTACCAACAATAAACACTTCATAGTTTTTATTTTTTTATCTTCGTAATTGATCAATTTTTAAATGAACTGAGGTATTGAACACGAGTGTGGTAAATCTTTTGAACACCTTCTCTATTCATCTAATAATACACAGTGTTTTATGAAGGGGGCCAAGGCATCCGCCTAAACGGTGTTTTATATAATCGGACGGTACAAGATGATCAAAGTGCAAAGTGTCGTCAAAATCCAGAAAAGTGTTGTTAAAGCTCAAAAAAGTCTTGCTAAAAGCCCGAAAAAGTGTCTCTACATGGATTTTTAATTTTATTATATGAAATTTTATGTGTTTGTTAATTTTATTATTCTAATTCAATCATAAATACTAAAAATATTAATTCGCATAATCCCACCCAGGTTCCGATTAATTCTTGCCTAAACCCTTGAAAACTCTACCCACCCAACTAACATTCAGTGTCTTTTAGAACAATGCTAATAAATCCTTCGAATAATAAGTGGTTAGGTTAACCGCACAATTTTTCATTATTGAAGCCAACAAGTAATTTGATTTTTTTAAGTTGACAATATATAAGTTTTGCAATTTTTAAAATAAAAACTTAAATCTACCAACCTCTAAATTTAATTTGGGGTTGATAATAAGACATAAGTTGCCTCGAGAAAAATTAAATGATTTTACAGTGTTCAAAGCTGTATGCAATATATTTTTGTTCAACTAAGGTATGTGAGATTATTTCCTACCGCGTTTATGATTTTGTTTTACTTGTTTGTGATCTTCTGCAGAAAATATTAAAAATTCATCGAGGAATTGATGTCCAGAACCAAGAACTCCCCATATGAACACTTGATCCAAAGCGAGTTAACCTCATGGATAAAAACCCAGAATCCTGTTAATCCATAATTCATATCAATTTTGTCAACTTTGATTGGTAAATAATGAATCCTATACCTCGTTCAAATAGTATTTTCACTTCAAATACAAGCTCTGTCAAAAAAATTGTCACAAAAGAATATTGCAGCACTTGCTGGTACAAAAACTACACAACTTAAAACTACAGTACATATATTCCTGCAAAAAAACCCAAACAGGGCTTTCATTCTCGCCAAACAAAAATATTGATATCTTTATTCCCCAAAAGCCGGGCTTTTAGTAACAAAATATTTGATAGAAAATTCGATGAATGAAAACCGGTGCTATGGAAAAGGCTTCATGCTTGGCTGTCTCTTTGATCTGCCGGGGTTCCTGCTAGCCAACCCCATACACCACCCGATCCCTGCCTTTGTTTTGCGTTTAAGGCCGCTTCTTCAGAAGCTGCCTTTTGCCGCTTCAACAGTTCTAATTCCTTTTGTAGTGTTTCCAGTGTTTGGAGTTTTTGTCGTAGTTCTGCCACATCAACCTGTCGTTTTGAGGAGGGGCAAGATAGAACTCATTTAGATGCAAGGAAAGACACGTTTTCATGAGATGGTCGTAGTTTTTATATAACAGTAAGTTGAATAAATTAAAGTCACAGCATAGATAGGTGGAGGCAGTGACACAAGTAATTGAAGAGATATATCCCTAAACTTATCCCTAAAACGCCTAATTGCCCGTGAAGTTGCAAAAAATAAACATGTTTACCCTCTCAATGCCACATGTCAGCTTTTGGCAGGAGAGATAAAAACGACATCTTCGAAAATTCAAACCATTCCAGCAAGTGACATTTGGTATCAAGGGGGCAAACTGGTGCGTTTTTTGCAAGTTCAGGGGGTATTTGAAACTTTTAAAGTTAAAGGGGCAAATGAGCGCTTAGAAAAAAGTTCAGGGGACTCCTGATGCATTTAACCTTTTACCTTTAAAACACAAGTGACTTCACAATACATAAATTATTTCTTTGGAGAATTGTGTTCCACTAACACGAGATGATCATTTTCTTAATATTGCCAGTTCATTGTACTCAATCAAGCTTGCAGATAGGAAGAAAAGAGAAAGGCTATGACATACCTCTAATTTGAAACATCTAGATTGCTCTGCAGCAAGTTGACCACGTACAGATTGGAGCTCCTAAAAATAACAAGGAAAATATTTAAATCAATTTTGTTTTCTTAAGAAAAGGGAAAGCAATAGTATATTGATAGGGAAAGGAAAATAACCAGTAGTGTGCCATGGTCCATGGGACTTCTAATCAGTAAGTGAAATTGTAGTACACAAAATTGAAGGTGTGTTTGGAACCCTAAATTTTAAAGGAATTCAATTCTTTTCATGCGGAAAATTCACAAATCTTCAACACAAAATGAAATGAATTGAATTCCTTCAACAATATTGGTTCAAACAAGGGGTAAGAGCTAAGCAATTAAAGTTTCAAACCTTGTAAATGTCGGTATTGCGTGTCTCAGCTTCTGTTAATTCTTGCTTTAATTGAAGAGATTGCAATTTCTCCTTCCCGAGCAAAGATTCGAGTTCTTCTTTTTCTGCCTTTAACGTTACTAATAGTTGTTCATTGGATACTTCACCTTTAGATTTCTGAATGAAAATAAATTCTTAAAAGGTAAGAAAAAGGTTGCCAAGTATATATGAATAAAACTCGAACTGCTTGCATAAAACGAATGAAATTGTGGGTTACATGTACCATGGACTCTAGATCGACGTTATCCATAACAATTTCTCTTATTTTGCCTTCTTGGCCACCTTCAAGCTCAGATTCTAAGTCTCGGGTTGGGTTTGTAACATTATGTACAGCTGAAACACTATCAGGCACTGGTGTCTCCATGATCTTCGATTGTAAGGTAGACTTGTGGCTTGGCTTAAGAACATTCACCTGTTAAAAAAAACTAAATCAGGTAAAAAGAAGAAGAGAGGGAGAATCTATAGTTCCACATCGAAAAAACATTGTCAAAACTCAAAAGGGAAAATAACCTCGTTGCTGTAACGGCCATTGTATCCCCCAAATGATACTAGAAAATCTTCGCCATTATAGGAGCTTACAACCAAACTCAAACCCTGCCAAAAAAAATGATGGTGAGGTAAGTTCTGTACTTCCAATTACTCCTAAAAAAAGGCAGAAAAGTTTCAGAAAAAATAGCATGAATATTTATTTAGTGTGCAATTCCTTAGAGCAACTAAATACCAAGCTCAAAATCACCTTCTCTCCTACATACTACATTGTGCAGTAAGTACAATTGGTTTGACTATACCAAGTAGTCGATATTAGAAAATTTACGGGGTATAAGCAGAACTTGAACTTCATTTGTCCTAGGTGACATAATTATAGATCTTCCAGAGACTTAGCTCAAGCTCTCAAAACTTGAGCAGAATTCTAGGTTTTTGTCAATCTAAAAGCAAACTATTATTATAGAGACTCTGATATATACAGCATTCAAATTCCGATAATAAACATGATTGTAAAATACCTCACTAGCAAGAGGAATGCGCCCTTCAACAGAAGTAACAACAGACCAAACCAGAGTAGACATGTTGAGGACAATCGTTTCAGATACCCCTGTAAATTAATAAAAATAGAATTTTTTAATATTTGAAAAACAATAACTTATATAATAGAACCAAGATAACCAACCATTTTCTTCCAGTACAGTTTTAAAAATCTAACTGGCCACAAATATGAATCTTCTTTAATTTTATACGAGAGTTCAGAGTTATAAAACTAAAATTATATTCGTTGTAAACACTTTATAACTGGACATGATGTAATTACTTTTGCCATTCTTCTCTTACCAAATCCTACCAAAAACCACGTTTAATTCATAAACCAATAACTTCGGTTATTTTATTATCCATATATATGTCACAAATCCTAAGTCCTAACTGCGACAATGACTCTTTTCTTAATAAAATATATATCCTTAATGATCCTAATACAAGAATGATAGTAAGCCTACACAATGGTGAGATTGTTTGTCATTGTACATGGAAAAGATCCATTAATGAGGTTAAGTTTGCAACTCATTCGAACAAAATAATTTTAATAACATTACTATCTTCAAAAAACACCAGTAGAAGTGTAAAACATTGATAGAATAACTGATTCAATACTCTTACAAATGCATTCATAACTCATAAGTTTAGCTTACTTAAGGATGTAAACCAATCAAGTAGTGTTATACTTTGCATGTTCCTTAATTTTGGGGTCATGCATCAAGAATAAAGGAGTTCAAGTAAAATGCTTTGGTTGCACACTACATACCGCTCTTATTGTCACCACCGCCAACAATAAACCAGTTCTCCCCAACTGTCACACCTGCATGTCCAGCACGTGCACTTGGTATTTCCCCTTGCTGTGCGGGTCTTGTCCATTCCATCTAATAATTCAGAGAATGACACTTTTTGATACAAAATTTACAATCATACAACATAAGAACATCATTCGAACCACTCATCTTACAGCTTGTAAATCAAGCACATGCAGATCATTGAAACATGTAGCATGAGAACCACCACCGAAAATGAGAAGATAGCGCTCTGCGTGAACTGCAGCAGCATGGTCAGCCCTTGGAGAAGGAGGCACGCCACTGCACAGTTATAAGGATAAATTAGTATGTAATCAGTAATTACTTCTCAAGTAAATCTACCGGGAACAATTAGTATCCATGCAAATTTACTATCTAATAAAAAAACTAAATCCTACAAAAATTTGTGCATTTAAGATTAATTACATACTGCAACAAAAACAATTTGTTCTAACAAATTTCATATCCTCCTGTTTGGAAAAACAAAATTGAATAGCCTCAGTAAACCTTTCAAAAAGAAAGTTTACAGCAGAAAAAAATTTAAATTATCTCATAGTGATATTTTTTTCTTCCTCTAGAACTCTGTTAGCATTGTTCTAATTAATGACATTCCAATTACTTCTACATTAAAGAATTCCATCAAACACAATTATTCAAACCATGACAGACAAAATAATCAAAAGCTGTTGGTATGTCAAAATGGCTGAATCATCTTACACAGCATCAATTTCGTCCCAGGTCATAGTTTCTAGATCGAGAATATGCAAATCATTCAACAGCGATCTTTTTGCATCTTGTCCACCGAAAATCACTATGCTTGTCCCAGCAAGTGTAACAGATTGACCCCCACGTGAGACCTGCAGAGCAACTGATTAATGATTTCCACACTTCTGTACAAAATTTTTAACCACTACGAGAGAATCTGTACGAAATCTTGTGGTGCGTCAAAATATTAAAACTTGCAATGGTTTGAAAATTTAAATGAAAAACTCTTTCCAATTCCTCTAAAAAAATACCGAATCACAATGTTGCATTTGGAGAAACATTAACTAGATTTATGGTTATTTTCTCGATTTTCTCAGAGACCATTAAAAAATAGGAAGTTCTGGAGTGAAAAGAACATAGATACTTAAATCTCCTACAAATTTATATGCAGAAGTTAATTTAGTGAAAATATTAGAACAAAATAAAGGGGCGAAAAAAGATAATATGGTCTAATGTAATCAATCATTTTGTCTGAAAATATGTTTAAGCAATGTACCGGTGGTTTTCCGTAGGTCTTTAAGGTCGACCAAGTATGACTTTGTGTATCAAATACCTTCACTGTCACAGAAATGGAATAAAGCATTAATGTGGATGGCTACAAATCACTAAAAAACACAAAAGTGATCTTCAACAAACCCTGCAAGGTTTCAGATGGATCCTTGGTGTGTCCAGCAACTGATAGAAGCTTATTCTCCCAAGGTATCTGCAAAGACAAACAGACCATCAAGATACTCCAACACTGGGATGTTTGACAGCACGGATCACAAACGAAGGTGTTTATACTAACCAAAGTGTGACCAGCACAAGCAGTTACAGCAACCTGAGGTTTCCCATCATCTGACACAGCCCCAGCTTTAGCATCAACCTTTGACCAAGTCCAACTTCTCAAATCTAAAACCTGAAGAAGAGCACGGATTGTGAAAAGCTTAAAATCATGAGGAACTTACAAGATAGGACTGAATATTAAGTTAACCACTTAGAATATTCCGGCATCAACAATAAGCAGATACTGTATTCTGTTTTCCACAAGCAGTTTTTCAATACCATGAATAAATAATATTTTTTGCGTAATCCTACGAACAGCTATATAAATTCTGTCTTAGTTTTCAGGAAGTATACACATTAACAGTCTGAAAGAAGATAACCAAGCACTTACATGAAGATCATTAAGATAACGGCCATTGTGATTTCCCCCATACACATACATCTTGTCTTGAATAACTGCTGCTCCATGCTGAAAAAAATACATCACTCAGTGAAAATGATAACAAAATAGTAAAAAACAAAAATGATAATAGAAAAAAGAAAATACCAGCATGAAATCACGTTTAAACAAAATAAAAAAACATTTAATACCTCATAACGGCCTTTTGGGCGTTGGCCAGATACTGGGGGGGTGATCCATTGATCATAGACAGAAACAGAACCAAGGCCTTCTGATACTACATCTTTATCCTGAATCATATGTCCATTCTCACTGGCAACATTCTTCGTTTCAGGGAAAGAGTGTCCGTTCTCGGTTATAGGCTCAACTTTTGGGTTATGCTATCATGAAAAAAATTTGTCAAATACCCACAAATGTCATTAAAACTAACATCACATTTATATTTTTATGTTCGTTGAAATTCATAAGTTAGTTTATACATTAGTCAGAAAAATGCATAACCAAATTTTGAATACAGTAATCAACTCCATAGATACTTACATCCATTTGCATGTCTACAACAGGCTCTGGAACAAAGTTGGATACCCTAGAATACCAACCTGGAACTTCTTCCTACCATATAATAGTGAACGAGAATAAAAGTCAACATTCTAAATAATTTCATAAACAATAATCTAAAATGTAATTATGTATAAGTATAAACCTCTAAAATCTTCACAAATAGACGCATTGCTTCAGCTGAAGCCATATTTCCAAGCCCTTGCCAGCTGCATGAGCACTTAAGCTGTTAGAAGAGAAATCGTGTAATCTAATAACATAAACAATGTAGATCAGACTAGTAACACTTTTTGTGATATATTATTAAAACCTCGTGGAATTTATTTATCAGTTAACAAATTTAAATAATTAGCCAGTTTGAAGGATACAAGTGCAAAAATATTTTGTCTTGACTATACATTATCATGTTTGCCCCTCTCAGTACCCCACCACATTGCCCAAGTGCACTGGTGCCATAAAATTTCCATTTTTTTGCAGAAATATTTCCCAACAAGTTGTTTCTTAACTCATAGTCTCATACAAATGGGTCATGTTATATAACAGATTGCACATCTCCCATGATGCGTAAGAACCAAAAACAAACCTCTTCCATTTGCTTTGTTCTACTGCATTCCAAGTGCTCGGCTTTGGTGTATTACAGGGCCCAATGGTAGCCTGCAGTCATACATGGAACTCAAAAATTAAGTATATAAGCCCCCGATAAAACATTCTCCCATTTCCCATTTAGCACCCTAGATCCAGCTAACTACTTAAAACTCAGTTACAGACCTACTTGAAGAAAAGACCAAACTGACAATGAAACAACAATATCGAATCAAGTCAACCAGAAATGTAATCCCAACCAAACATGTGATTGATATTTAATAAAAAAAACCATTCACGATTACGATTTCCCTGGATTAAATCCAGGTGAAAACTATGTTACGGAAATAAATCCTCAACAATACAAGATTGGGGCGAAGTCAGCACTTAAACAGTCAAAGAAGTAGCAATGAAGAACATACACCAATAGAAACCAATCACAACAAAGAAGTGAGCACAAAATTATACTGCAGCTATAAACCAGAGGCAATCGCACACCAAGCACAATCACATACTCCACTCAATCGATATAACAGATGAACAAACAGTATGAAATGCAAAACCTCAGCTAAAACAACGGACACAAACAAAAAACCGAACCAAAATTCCACATTAAACAAAACAATAGCACCGACGCACTGAACATTAATTAGATCACAGAATGTGAATCCACCGGATCACAAAAATAAAGGTAGAGAAATGAAGAAACCTGGTGGTACAACGCGTAGAGGAGCAAAGCAGCGTCGTTTTGGAACTTGGAAGAGACAGAATTGGTCGAATTGGCAGATCCGTCGAATCCAGCATAAGAAGCGGCAGCATAGAAGCGTTCAGGGTATGCGAGGCCAGAGCTTACCCTCGCCATGGCCATTTCTCGGTCTGATTTGTGAGATTCGATTTCAGAAAAGAAAAATTGAGAAGGAAAGTATATCCGAGTGAATCAATATTCGAACCTGTAATGTGATTGGGTAGTGACTTTATTTATATGTTTTTTGAGCTTATTGGTAAAATTTCCAGCAAAGCGATGTCGTTATTGGCACGTCTGGCGCGTTCATGTTCTGAGTTCGCCTAATCATCTTTGTTTTCGGGATTTGTTTATGTTTCCAATCTTCAATACAATTTTCTAATGATTAATCAAATTTGTATTATTGACAACTCAATTAGTAGGTAAACAAATCGAGACGAGCTTTATCGTTTTGTTTTAACGAGATCAAGATTTGTTCGTTAAGCTTTAACGAACTCAAGCTTGGTTCAAAGTTGAGCTTTTTCGAGTCTTCGAGCCTAACTCGAGCTTAGTTGAGCTCGAGTACAAAGAGTTTATTCAAGCATTGAGCTGAGCTCACGCATAGTGAGCTTAATCGAATTTTAAGCGATTTTTGGTATGTTCATTAGCGGAGGAGCAATGGAGGGCATTGGCTGATTGTAGTGTAGACGGGAAGCGGAGTTGTTGGTGTCGCCATCGATAGAGGTTGTGCGTTGGGATTGTTGAGAGGATGTATATTAGGAACTCCAAAAGCAAGGTGTCATGTTACCTTAAATCGAAATTAGTTGATTGGGTTTTGTATTATTTTGTATCCGTTTTGATGGATACTAAAATATTTTGGGCATAATATTGTATTTTCATAACTATCCCCAATTATAATAGAGGCTTTTATGCTTGTACAAGAAACAACCCAAACAATTATGGGTCATACCATCCCTTGTTTTTTGAAAGCCCACAAACTAACAAAACTTTTTTCATTATACATCCAAAAGTTTTGAGAATTAAAAAACCCAAACCTTTCAAACTTCTCTCACTCTAACCGTATACTTGTTCACCAATCCATTCATAATCATGCAAAACGGCTTGCTCTCCACTCCATTCTCGTGCTCTCAATCGTGCTTTACTCTCAATCGTGCTTTCCTCCAATCATTTTTCTACTACAAGACCGTTTTTGCGCGATTTTTTGGTTACCACGACCATCCAATTCAACAAAAAAGAAGCTATAAAAGCATATCTAGAAACAAAAAATGGCTTCATCATCGCGACAACAAGAGAAAATGGAGAAAACAACTGGAAATGAAGAACATGAAGAAACGAGGTAAACGAAACCCTAAATTATTATATACTTCGGATATTTTTTGATAAAATAATCTCGTTT
>CATIWQ010166836.1:0-13524 GCA_949673415.1 Euphorbia schlechtendalii | reverse complement strand
TCTAAAATAAAGTTTGACACAAGAATTCATTAGAGGGTTAGAGAATGATCAAATGCAAGATAAAGAGTATTCTTTAATTATCTTTCTGCTTCACCCTAGATTTCACTTCATAATTAATGGCTACATATTTCCAGTGTCTTCGTTGCCTCTTAATTCAGTGGCTAGAAGCTACATGAAAAGATTCTGATAGGTCAGTCCTCGAGGATAAGGCTGAGTAGCGGGGTGTTTATCCGACATGTAATACAAGATATGAAATCTATCATTGTTTGACTAGATGGGTTTTCCTCGAAAAGAAGCTGTGTTAATAAGTAGTTTGACTCCCTTCCACCCCCAGTCGACAACGATAAGGATGATATAAAACGAGTCTTTCAATTGAAATTTAATAAGAAATCTCTTCTTATCACCAATTTCTTATATTTTCCATCATTTTCCTAATGACCAAAAGATATATGAATCACTATTATATTGTATCGAACATCATAAGTTAGCTTTAGCCTAGTCATGTGTTATCTACATGGGAAAAGAGAAAAAATAAGAAAAACAGGGTATGACTGCTGGAAAATTGATTTATGATAGTTCATATTTTCTTGTTATTTATTAGCTAATGATTAGGTGTTTTAATGGGTCAATTCTTAGTTAATAAAAATCTTTGATTTGCTGAGTATTTTGTAGTATTGTCACTTGCTTTTTAGCCTATGTAAGAGGCTTGTTTGCTCTATATAATAAAATTGGAAGTTGGAGTTTGAAATCATTTCCTATATGTTAATAATATATACCAATAATGGCCCAACATAGATTGTAGAGCAAAGAAACAAGAGGCATTATGCGGGAACGTTGAATAAGTAAATTGAAGGACATGTTGTAAGAAGTGCACACAAAATGTTCTAAAATTAAGCAAAAGCCCTCTAGGCATACCTATTAAGAGTTGCATAAACAGTCTCCTGAACTGCTGCTCTCCAGTTATAGCCCTGATTTGCTATGATATATATGGCACCCTCGTCTGTCACCATCTCTGCACTTTTATCGCCAGTTGCCTTTATATACACCTTCACAAATATTAAGTAAATTAAGCAATTGATATTAGCCAGTAGGAAGATCAAATATCCCAAGCATTAAAGAAAATGAAAAATTATACCATATCTCCAGGAAGTTGAGCACTTAGAGGAATGCTTTGCCAGGTCTCCCCAGCATCGAATGTGTACAACATAATGGTAGGCTTTCCAACAATCCATCCCTCCTTCCCCTGTATAAATTACTCCAGAGAAATACAAAACTTAATTCCATGGATCAACTAATTTATTTCAATAATGAAATCAAAACCGAGAATCGATTAACCTAATTAATAAATTGAGCGAGATGATGAATTGAATTGAAGGTACCTTAAAAACGAGGTAGGGATTGAACCAAACCTCATGGCCAGAAGGGATAAAAAGGTGGATGAAAGAAGGTTTCAGATTGGTGAGTGTATTTGCTGCAAGAAGACCCGTCTTGACTGGAGGTTTCCACGACAACCTGTAATACTCATTTATAGCTTGAACAAGCAGAGCTAGCATTCCACTGAATAATCAAAGTTACCACTATCGTCAATAGAAGCAACAATCATAGAAAGAAGAGAGGTATTAAAGATTCACAAAAGTAGAGTTGCAGAATTTGGCATAGCGTCACCTGAGGTGGTGGTGGTGGTGATATTTTGAGGTAGAGGGAAAATGTAGGGTTTTGTTGTTTGAAGAGAGAAACCAAAGAGAGTAGTGAGGGAAAAAGTCTAACTTTTTTAGAGTTTTAAATTGTATTTTATTTGGTTATTTAATAATTTCCGTCAAATAAATGAGCGGGAGATCTGCCCGCTGCTTATTTTCACTGTTCATGTGCATTTTTGCAATAGTATAGAGGAAGGTGTTGCCATCAAAAGTGTATTTTACATCCATCTGTATCTATTGCATCACATTTTGAACACTTTTTCAATTGTGTTGCAACAAATTAATTTTTTCATGAAAATTGCAACACTTCGATGCAACACCAGGCATTTCTGTTGCAACATGCCATCTATGGTGTAGTGGTACCTGAATCGCTGAGCAAGTCAGTGAAGTCAAAATTGAGGGTACAGGCGAAACTCTCGAAAGCAGCCTGCTCCGTTGCTCTAGCTCGATCAGCCTTGGCTTTTTACCACAACAGCTCCTAGTATTGGGTGTCCAGACTCTGATATCGAGCATCCAAAGCTAAGAAGTGGCAGAGACTTTCGGAAGCGCCAGTGGTTGAGCCCTATACAGGAGGGGCCTAAGGGGCATCGAAGAATCCTAAGTCCCACGTAGGATTGGGTAGTGGCTCGGTACCTAACTCACCGAGCAACTCAGTGAAGTAAAAATTGAGGGTATGGGTGAAACTCTCGGAAGCAGCCTGCCCCACCGCTCGAGCTCAATCAGCCAAAACATTCTGCCGCAACAGCTCCTGGTACTAGGTGTCCAGACTCTGATATCAAGCGTCCAAAGACAAGTAGCAAGAACCCAGGTCCTGGTGGCTGATGTCCAATGTCTGGAAGTGACCCTCGAGCTCTCGATAGCATTGCTCGTAGTCATAACCTCTCTTTGACAATGCCTGCAATCATTGAGACATGTAAAAATCATGATCATATATAACATAACATTTCATGCTTACATGAAAATCAAGCATAAACAGGTCAAGAAAAGAAGCATACGTGGGCGACCCCATCCTGTGATATCATCATAACCCTCAACATAAAGGAATTTTTTTGGCCACCAGTTCCATCTCCTCTCGGGTAAACCACAAAGCGAATGAACAGACATAAAAAATCCAGAAACTGTTACACTACGTTTAGAGATAAGATGTTTAATCAAAGACTCGCATGAGTGGCATCGGAAGGGTCATAAGCCAATGTGTGGAGGCTCTGTAAGGCAGGCACCTCCCTTACTGTCCCCTTATAAGTCATCAAGATGAAAAATGAGTCAAAAGGAACTGCTAGTCTTCCCTCGATGATACCCGAGGTAGTGGAACTCATGCCCCCAGCTGAGGTATTCAAATCGAGAACTCAGGCCCTCTTCTGGGTAACCTCCTGCAATGACAGATAAACAATCAGAAATAAGATTGATAGGAACAAAATATCTAAAACAACCCTCATACCTAACAACAGACGCCCCTACCACTAGCACCCGCACCGGCATCGCAAGCTCCCTGACCCCTTGACCATGCAGGAGGTCGTTCTACCTCGGGATGACTCAAAGGATGAAGCGGAAGAAGCATCTCCTGCATAAACGCCTCGTAGAAATCTTCATGCCATGCTGCTCGAAGAATAAATGTTATTCCTCCGGGTCAGTAATCACCGAGTGCTCCAAGAATAATCCTATAGGAAGCGTAGGGGGAATACGCCTGTTAAACACTAGCTTAGTCCACCAGAACTGGATACGCTCCCCCAAGTACCACTCACACATCCTGGGGCCCTCAAAAATTAAGCGGTTCCAGTCCACCTCCTTTCGGATGTCCTATGCCATATGATAACTAGGGAGCTCCCTTCAGGGGTTGCGGTTTACCTGAAAAACAACAAAGTCAAAACAGGGTGAGCTTTAGGTAAAGGATGAATGTAGTTCTATCTACCAAAAGAAGGACCCTCATCTGCTCAAGTGTCAGATCTCAAAGATGTCCGTAGTAAGCCTCACAATCCAGTATCTCTCCCACAAAAGCAGAACAGTTCTGAGCAATACATGGGAAGTCATAAGGAGCATCCACAAACCACAGAGCGAGGAGGAAACCATAAAAGAAGTCCCAAGCTTGCACAGCCAAGACAAACAAAAATTTAGATGACGTAATTAAAAAAAAAACTAACAATGAGCAAACATTACCTGAATCTGGGCCAATATCGCCCGAGGCCAGTTAAGGCCACTAACGTCATCCAAATCTGCTAAGGGCTCGATGAACCCATAGTTGATCTCACTATTCGAGACCGAGAAGAAGGTCATGCTCAGCAGGGTGATAAGAAAAGATCAAATGTACAGTGGAATCTCTACCATCGAAACGATCTATCTACTAGTCCAATAATCAACTAGCATGTTATAACGCAATGCCTAGCCCCATGTATCAACCCCAAACAAATCCTTGACGCTTCGGTAGGTAGCAGGGGCCTTGAAGAACCTCTCCAAGAAAGCATGAAATCAGAACACCATCCCGTTCCAAGGAAGACTAGTGATCGCCACCACGTTTGACGGGGTAACAGTAACTTCCCCGATGGGAAGATGGAAAGTGTGAGAGATATCACACTATCTTTGTGCCAACATAATGGATGTCACGTAAGGCAGCAGCGTCAAACGCAAGGATCGGGCTAGGTCACCAAAGCTTGTGGCCTCAATGGCCTGAACAAGCTTCGACCGAGATGAAACATGCCATCACCAAGTCTGAACCATGGAATACTCGCCCGTATATCAGAGTATGGGAGTCTGCAAATGAAATCAAACAAAATATATTGCAAAATCGAATTAAAAAAATATATACATGCAAAATGTTTTGTTATTTTGGTCACGGAGACCTCGAGGGACATCCCCGGAAACTTCGGCGTATCCCTTGGGGACCTCACTAGAATCTGGCAAGGTTCCCGAAGGAGCCTTGCCGGAGTCTGGCGAGGCTTCCAAAGGAGGCTCGCTAGAGTGTGGTGAGTCTCCCAAAGGAGCCTCGCTAGAACTTGGCGAGGCCCTCAAAAGAGCCAAGCCAAAGTCTGGCGAGACCCTTAGGGGGTCTCGGCCAAAGTTTTATCCACTGGGGTTTTTTCCGGCGGACCCAATTTTGATTTTTTTCTGATTTTTTGTACTTTCCTACATTAAAATTCCTCGACATGAATCAAGTTTCGGCTAAAATCTACTTCCTAAATGAAAAAAATTAATAAATGCACAAAGAAAATAATGAGGATGGGTTTTTAATAAATACATCGATCCGAGAAAGATGATCTTGAGTTGGGAAGTCGGGATCCAACACCTCTACGGAGGCAGTGGGAGCATGGTGTCACTCAACCTCATGCCATAAGCATCGTCGATATCGACAGAAAAAACACCCGGTTGATCTGTAGGCTGAGGATAGAGGCTGGAAGTATATCGGAGCTACCTGCCAGCAACTTTCGACAAAATCTTGCTAGAAAGAAGGAGGATAAACAATTTCTAGAGAGAGTGTGTGATAGGAAAAAGTGAAGAAATAAAAGAAGTAGGGAGTATTTACAGGGAAAATGGGTGGACCCTACCTATTTAATTCTCAAATACCCGATATTTTTTCTAACCCATTAAATTTATTTGTTTCTTAATGTTTTAATTTTTTATTGAAATGGTAAAAAATTTTCCCTCGCATAATTTCAATCAAAAAATTAAAACAAATTGTATTCGCCTTCTAATATTTTTTTCTAAATTTACCGCAGGGAAACAGACTCTCATTTTATCAAAATCAAATTTGGTAGCCTTCGAAAAGGATTCAGGCACAATATCCCGGTGATTTCGATGGTAAACAAAACAACTAGATGTCAACCAACATGAGGCACATGATGATCACACAAGACCCACCCGCAAGGGGCTTCAACTACCTAGGGATTCCAAAGAAAGAAACAGACGACCCCACAGAAAGAAAGGCACATGTCATCAACAATCAAGGATAAAGAAGTCACTAACCACACCGGTTAGGTATTTTCTCGATCCCTTCGCTCTTTTCGTACTAGCTATTTGACCAGCAGCGATCACATGAGGGGCAGCTGTGAGCACGAGATTTTGTACCAGCTCGCGTATTCGATGATGTTGGCTTTTTAGATTTTAATCCTAGAATTACACAGTTTTCGATTATCCGAAGATCTTCATACAGGAGTGCTACTCGTCTCTAATTTTTTTAAGGACTTAAATTAAAAAAAATAGAGTTTAATAAAATTAAACAAAAAAATATTTTTTAAAATTAATTAAAAATACAAAAAATGCACGAAATTGCTAAAATACCAAAATCGAGGACCTGCCTTGCTATAAGTCTAGCGAGGCTGGCCGTTAGACTTTCTGGCGAGGCGAGCCTTACCGAAATTTCTTTCCAATTTGGATTTTTGGGATTTTTCCTTATAAATATTTGTGGAATTTTCGGTCATCGGGAGTGGAAATTTTCAGCATAAAAAGATAGATGACAAACACTCTGATTTTCTACATTTTTCAAATTAAAAACACCTTTTGATTCGAACATTTTTCCAAAGCACCAAAAACTCAAAAGACGACAAGGATTACTCCTAAAGGTCAAACGGGTATTTCGAAGTGGATTCGTTCTGTAAGGGTAAGCCTCTGAGTTCCTAGAGCTGCTATTTCGTGCTCATTGTATTTTTCTGTATTTTATTTTACATGTGGACCTAGGGGTTATTTTACTTTATTTTTTATTATGTTAATATTGTTGTAATTATTTATGTTCTTCTTCTATTTCTTTTATTTAATGGAGATATCTATTAGAATACCCCCACGAAGGGAATAAAAAAATCTATTCCTAGATAATAGCCCTCACATCTTTGCCATGCGAGCATTTTCACTAATTAAAATGAGCAACCAACGTGTAAATAAAAATGAACCTTTTTATTTCTAAATAAGAAATTTTAATCGACGTTTGTTTCAATTAGGCTACACGGGCCTCGTCGAAATTAAATTGATCAAACGTGTAAATGTTGTGATATATCTCGTGCTAACCTTTATGGATGGAGGTAGATTAGGATTAGACGTGTGCGTAGGATTTTATTTTCCTTCGGGTATTGCATTTTAATTATTTTTAGGAAATGCAATTAATATAATAGGCGGGTAGTTTCATTCCCCGAGGTTTTGTAATTTTTAATCTTTGTTTTCCCGCATTTATTTACTGCTTTATGTATGAATTTATTACTTTTTTTAGTGTCCGTGAATCATGCATTATATCTCAAAAATGACATAAGTTCGAATATGCACAATTACGAAATCTGATTTTCCGTAGATGTAATATAATGTGATCCAATAAGAAATAAGCAACTAATCCCAAACTCGAATCTCTATGTCTTAGTGGGCCTCCTCCAGACGTTAAGCCTCACAGGACTTTAATTCTTGGAAGAGCTAATCCAGGTGGCGACTCTAAAATAAAAGATGGTGGATTCGGGTTTAACCAATCTAAAATGTTTCCCACTTTCTCAATCAAACTTTTCGATTCCCCGGCTCGGTATATTTTATTTTCAACTTAAACACATCGATGGACCGCATCTCTCATTTTCGCTCGCTCTCGGCCCATCGCTCCGTATCATCCGCTCACAACTGACTTGGGACTCCTTCGGACGTTAAGCCTCACAGGACTTTAATTCTTGGAAGAGCTAATCCAGGTGGCGACTCTACAATAAAAGATGGTGGATTCGGGTTTAACCAATCTAAAATGTTTCCCACTTTCTCAATTAAACTTTTCGATTCCCCGGCCCGGTACATTTTATTTTCAACTTAAACACATCGATGGACCGCGTCTCTCATTTTCGCTCGCTCTCGGCCCATCGCTCCGTATCGTCCACTCACAACTGACTTGGGACTGATGTGTGAAATGTTTATGAAATGGCTGCGATGCAAAGGGTAGTATGCTATGATGATGAATAAAACTGTTATTGGCTTAGAGAGCTAGCTTAAAGGTAAGCGAGTTTGCCAACCCTTTTGGAGCAAACCGGTAAGGGTCGCCTATTACCTTTGTAGTGATAGGGTATTTCACAGTCATTAGGGGGTTTGCATCACAAGGATATGAATGGGTATGTTTATCAATCCATTTGAAATAAACTAACCATGATTAAGGTTCACCAAACTGCCCATGTGGCAATAGGTAAAGGGGTGTCATTTTGGCAAAAAGGTAATAAGTTTCCCAATCCTTTTAGAACAAACAGATTGAAAATGACAAGAGGGTGCACATTATCCAAGTGATAATACACTTTCGATTTTGAGAACTAATCAACATGGATCACTCTCAATGAATTCAAGTTCGAATAAAATAGTGTGCTATACACTATGGTTTTTAACTTTAAAAGGATAGAAGTCCGAGTGCTGAGTAGGTACTACCAGAACCGTGGGCGATCCTAACCTTAGGTGACACTGTCTTATCATGTCTTCTAAATCTAGGTTTGAATTTGGGTAAAATGGTGTGTTATACCCGATGGTTTATGACTCCAAACAGATAGAGGTTCAAGTGCCAAGTAGGCATTGTTATAACCATGGGTGATCCTAACCTTAGGTGATGCTGTTTTATCGCGTATTCTAAATCTAGGTTTGTGATATCGAGGTAATGACATGTATGTGTATACTTTGTGTCTGCATAGAAAATCATGGTTAGCATGATGCTTAACACGAAATAAATGTGGTGATGAAATGAACACATAGCACAGAGCATGCAACGCCTCACCTCTAACCTTATGTCTCCCACATGTAAGGGTTAAGCTTCTAAATCTAGGCTTGGATCATCGTAATACCATGAAGTATTAAGGAGCGAACCTATATAAAAGATGTATTTGTTTTGGTGAAACTGGTGAAAGTGTCTATAGTTTCCTTATATGAGTTTGGTCATGGGCTGTTGATGTAGAATGTTCTTGTTGTGCTATGATACACTCCAAGCCTCTCCCTAAACAGGTGTGAATGAGGGAGGTACATGCGATATGGTAACAATTGATCCACTTGCAAAGTATCTTTGGTCGCCATGGGGTAACAAATGATACTTTCGCAAGCTTCACGACAAATAGGGCATCGTAATCTTAAAGGCTAACCCATTTAATGCATATACTCTTGTTCGATATTTTAAATGTGGGTTAACTCATTTGATGAATTTTCAATACTCATCTAAAATCTTTCAAACTTGTTTTAAGTTTATAAAAAGATATCCCTAATGGAGTCACCACTTTGAGTGGATAACGTTCGACTCGCGCGATCACCATAAGGCGCTGGCCTAGTGAGATTGGGCGTGGGGGTTTTTCAAAAAGAAAATTGTGTTGTTTTTTCATTTAAAAGGATGTTGCTTGAAAATGATTTTTCAAGTTTAAAGACTCGAGACCTAAATCTCTAGCCTATGTTACAGAGTCGTCACCCGGATCAACTCTTTCAGGAAAATTTGGTACAGCTTAGATCCATTTGCCTAATCTATACTATAGAACAGAGATTTGGGTTTGATGAGTTACTTACTTTGTTTTCATTTGAGTTAAATTATACTATGCTAGAAACCAGGTTTATAATATTCGAACTAAACTAGATATTTTCAGTTTATGTTTAGTTTATCGCATATGTATAAAGCGGTAAATAAATTGTGGAAAGTAAACACGTAGAAAATTAATGCGCCTAATCTACTGGGGATTAATTACATCTTTGGGATGGGGTATTTACGAATCGCATTAATACATCAAAATCTAAGGGATACAATTGCCTAAAATACATTGATATCTAAGGAATATTACATTTGATTTCAAAATGAAATGTGATACTCGAAGCAAATTAAATCCTAACATACATCTATCCTAAACTACATGCATCCTCAAAGGTTAGTACAAATACCGCACATCACATGTATTTGCAAATATGTTCGATTTGATCTTTTGCGACACCCGAGTTATTCCATGTAAAAAGGGTATATTTTATATACATGAGTTATTTAATCATTTTATTAATGAAAATGGCACATGTGAATATTTATCGGGTCGGTTATTTGGGAACTTCGATTCCTACATCCGGGTTTCCTAACACACTTCACAATAATATTGGCGAAAATAAATCAAAGTCCAAATACACAAATAAAATAGCGTTATTGAACCCGTTCCAAAAGGGAAACCGTTAAAGTTGGTAAATTAATATCCCGGTGAAGGGGAATGAACTTCAACCGTTTGAATATCTTTCAGACCAATTTCAAGTTTGTAAAATCCTCAAATATACATCTTATATTACTAAAAACTCAGATTTTAAGTCTAAATAGTCACCACTTACCCTCCTGAACATAAAAAGATGTTTGAAAATTTTCCGAACATTCTACCTGCATTTTGCGTGGAATGCAATGTCGTTAATGACATTGCTGATTTTTATAAAAACATTAAAATGCCATTCACGACATTGCACTGCTGTTAATGCATTGCAATGCTGTTAACGACATTACAGAAGTAGAAATAGATAGTTTTTCAGCTTTTTTACATTTTACATTTTCACACCTCAAGCATATATATATCAAGTACAAACAAGTGAAGCACGACTCTTGGAACTCAGAGGCTTACCCCATAGCCGTGAATCCACTTCACTAGGTCTACGAAAATCTCTGGAAAGTCCTCTTTGTTTCTTTAGTTCGGTTAGCGGTTTAGTTGAAAAGTAAAGAGTAAGAGTCTATTCTTTGAGGGAAGTCAAAACTCCTTGAATATGAGTCTTGGCAAGATGAAGAAGGAGGTAATAATCCTTCTTTATCAAGTATAGACTTTAAAAGAGACTTCAAACTAGAAAATTGGTTGAAAACGAAAGAAAGGAATAAGTATTCCAAATGAGTGGAGATACTTACTAAGAGCACTTATACAAAGTTCTATTGAACAGAACTTATAGTAAGTGGTCAAAGAAACTCTGAACCTCAAAGCTTGCTTAATTCCCTATACAACTCAAGTTTGGCTAAGTGAAGAACTAAACCTCAAACTTGCTTAAACAAACCCAAATGTCCCAAGTTCATGCCCTTTACATGAACTTACACTCTCTAATCTTGGAATTATCAGTCACTCTGAGTTAAAAGACATTAACTTAGCTTTCAAAATGTTCAAGAACACCAAGAACACTCAAGAACACTTAAAAATTCAAACTTTGCTTAGAGCTCTCTCTTGCTTTCCTTTTGCATGAAAATTAGCTCCCTCTTTTTGAAACATTTAGCTCTCTTCCTAAGAACCTCTCTTGAATCCAAAGTCAACTTAGACTAGACTTAGGCCATCTTTCACTTTTTGATTTTTAGCTTTTGTCAATCCAAATGCACATGTTGGATGGGAAGTATCCTAGGTAAGGTGTGGGGGTGTGGTGTTGTAGGAAAAATCCGAGCATGTGGGCAAAGATTTCCTTTTTGGCTAAAAATTGTAGAAAGTAAAATTTTGGTTCTGCTGCAATTGCAATATCGTTAATGACATGGAGCCATGTCGTTAATGACATGACACTTATAGGCTGGGCTTTTACATTTAAATTGGCTTTAAGGAAGGGGAAGGCCCAAAGAAACAAAGCAGATTTTCTCTAGAGATTTTCAAAACCCTGCAAAAGTGTAAAAAGCTAACAAGGGAAAAATTACACCTTCATCATCGAACTCACGAGTCGGGAGCGAAATTCCATGCTCACAATTCTCCTTGACATCCTCATGGTGTTAAGATGATCCAAGTTTAGTTTTAAAAGCCAAACCCTTTATTTCACGAAAGACGTATGGTTGGAAGAATTATTATTCCATGCATGCTATGTATCATGTACTTAATCGCTTTCTAGCCATTTTTCATATAAAAATAACATCTCATACCATGTACATCACACTAACCACATTCTTTTGTGAAGACACTAACTCTCACACACTCACTCTTTTTAATAGTTTAAGATTTTAGAATGCTCGTGAAGAATCATGGCATTATGAATAAATCCAAAACATCATAAAATGTCTCATTGACATTTATTTACTATAAAGATGCTTGAGGTCATGTTACTTTAGACAACACATCCATATAACATATCCACTCATTTGTGATACCCAATCAGCATCTGAAACTTTACCCAATTTGAGTCATATACTCAATTCATTCATTTCACCGCATTGGCGACACCTTATAAACACAAACATTAATTCATTCAAAAAATACATCATAAGGGTATAACTCATTGTTTTAAAGGAAAATAAAAGTTTTCATTTAATCGTAACATAAGGATGTTATCATGGTAGGTTTTCCAACTCTTACTCCGCTTGTTTCAAGATAAACAAGATCACTTCATTCATTCCATTCAAACTCCTCTTTTGAGAGACCACCTTGATCTCTCAATCTCCATATGATAAGATGAATAATAACATATACTTCATGAGCGTTCGAAAAACCTTTTAAGGATCATCATGAACCCCATAAAGCATCAAAGCATGCAATCTTGATTCCTCTTTTTTGATATTTAACATGGGTGCGTTCGAAGGAGTGCCTTGTTCATTTTCTCCAAAGATCAACATGGTAGAAGAATATGGTGTGGTGCATTCAAATTCAAGTGAGGGGTGCGATTCAAGCTCTAGTCTCGATCATCTCTCACTACTAGAAATCTTGGTGAAACTTAAGGAGAGTAGCAACATTTAGCTGACTCCAATCAGGGGGAGGTCCTCAATTTGGAAATGGGGTTGATACAAATGCATCATTAACTAAGATGCTCTCTAGTTTGTAGTTCCAAGCCACTCTTCAAGCATGTATGAGAGTGCTTCTATTCAAGGAGAGGAATTCTTATCGCATCTCTAAATCTGAACAACCTCCTCCTACTAATGGGCATCCTACTCAAGGGGATTTACAATTGGGCTCTTCCAACCCCAATGTTAATCAAGGGCATCTCTCCACTCTCTGGGCCAATATGAATTTTCTTTTATACCAAGCAGCTCAGTATCAGTTAGTAGCCAGATCAGAACAATTTTGGCATCTTTAGCAAAGCTAATGGTCGGGTTACCAAAACCGCTTCAATTCTCAAAGCATCTTCAAATATGGAGTGTCCAGGCAAGACATGCTAACTTTTCTCTTTAAGGGGTTTCTAAGAAAACTTTTCATCCATCATCTATGAGTTTATCCAAGAATACTTCTTCTGCTCTTCTAAATGCGGGATCTTAGGCGTAGTTCTTTGCCCTGCATTTGCCTTCTTCACAAGGATTTACTTCTCAACCCTTAGCTCTACCAATTCAAGGGGCGTCTTAGTTTCAAGGCTCTTTTTTCGAGCCCTTCACTTTCGAGAATCAATATTAGACCTACTAGTAGTCGCAAATTGCAGCGCAATTTCTAGTCTCACCAAGAGGCACAGCTCATGTTTAGCCACCTGCATTTCTCCCAATAGCCATTAAGACTCAAAATCATGAAGTATTTACCTATAAGGTCGAGGGACCTACTCCCCAAGGACTCTCCCCCTAGATGGATAATTTATTGCATCAATTCCTTGTATCTCAAGTCAATCCTATGCAATCTTTCACCAATGGATGTGACTCTTCGTTTAGATAGACGCAACCCTTCGAACTCTATAAATAGGGCTTCATTTCCTCACAAATTTTATGCAACACCAGAGTGCACAGTGGCATTGGGTGGCATTGGAGTGCAGAATAAAGGGGTGGAAAAATAGTGCATAGTGTGTGCATAAATAGAGAGTAAAAATGTCTATTTTTCTCTACGTTCTTAAGCGTTAGAGAGAAAATGTATAAGTGATTCGAATCCTTATTTCGATCACTAGATTTCTCTACATATTCGAGCGATTGTTGTATAAGTGTAATTGCAAATCACTTATCAATAAAAGTTTTCGTTCTTCAACATTCGTTTATTCGATATTCGCAAAGAAT
>CATIWQ010166810.1:0-14408 GCA_949673415.1 Euphorbia schlechtendalii | reverse complement strand
CTAGTGAATGTAATAACTTTGTTGAACTTGCATGTTTTCTTTGCTATACTTATTTCGTAGGAAAAATCTATATATTTAGAATCTCTAGTCTTCCATACATATAACTATCCATTCTTCATTCTAATCCTCCCAACTAAAATCCAAAAATATTTTATTTACTTTATTCCATTTTTATTATTGATCTTTAGAGATAGTCCTTCCCTGTGGGATCGATATCTTTTAAAACTACATTGTAACTGTATACTTGTAGTGGTCACCATTTTTCTATTTAGATAAGCAGTACTGACAACACCTGTTTTTTATTTTGAACTTATATCTTATTGGTAGGAAAGTGGGAGACAAGGTTTTTGGCTTCATTATTAAATAAAAAATCCTAGGAGTTATTAAAGTCGAAACCTTGTGAACAGACATAGGACGACGTCTCAAATGTGATCTCGCCTAAAAAGGTTGGAGGTCGAAGGAGGGTACAGGAAAAAGTCCTGATAGGGGAGACTATCATCGTTTCAATTGAGACGACTCCTAAGTGGGCGCGAGAGGTAAAACTTTCGAAACACTTTATTTTTATGTCAATAGTTTTCCTAACATTTTTCCTTCTGTAGAGTCTAGAGATGCCCTGCTCAAGCCAACGCCCAGCCACATTGATTACCTCAACTCTCAGCGTCGTGGTCTCTCCAACCACCCACTTTAATGAGAGCTTCTTAGAACTGGCTAGTCTTTAAGGCAGGACAACCAGTCCCCAAGTGCAATTGGCGATTCACCATGTACTTCCTCTACCTTGGGAGAGGGAGGCCCATAAGGAGGAGTCAAGCACCTACATGACTAGGATAATAGTGGACTAGCTCTTTGATGTAAGCATTTCCCTCTTTTGTCTAAGTTATTTCCATTTCAGTCGGTGACCATTTTATGCTTTTGTAGGTTATGTCTCTATGTGTAGAGATGCATCAGAGGTTTTCCAATCACGCTAAGGTGAAGGTGGAGCTCCAAGTGGCAAGGGCTGATCTCCAAATGGCTAGAAAGGAGGTGATGGCTGTTAAGCAGAGGGAGGCTGAGGCAGCGAAAGCGAGGGATAAGGCACTCGAGGCAGCCTCTAAATAGAAGGAGACAAAGCAGGAGCTGGAGACACTTCGTGATGCTCATGATTAACTTCTCCAACGCTACACTTGCTTGGAGAAGGATGTATCCCACGTCCGAGAGAAATTGGTGACAGCTCAAGGGGAGGTTGAGACCTTCAGGAAAGAAGTGTAGAAAAGGGACGTCGAATTAGATGGCATTGCGGGTAAGATGGTGAAGATGGTTTGAATGTTTGAGTCTCGCCTCATCCAGGCAGTACGCAAACATTGGCCGGAGCTGGAGGATGCAATGATCTAGAACGTGCCCTTTCCCACTTTTGAGGAGGTTCTCGACAGTCCTCCTAAGCTGGTGATAGATTTTGGCGAGGTCTAAGCTCTTCCGAGAGGAGAAAATCAGCCGTAAAATAGGGCCTTTGTATTTTCTTTTTTATCAGCTCTTGTAAACAAATTTTAGTTAATGAAAAGTACTTTATTCTTCTCAATATTTTCCTTTTTATTGCCATTTAACTTTTTCTGTGTTGTGGTTATCCATCTCGAATGATTGCTTGCTTTGAGTGATTTTTACTTTGATTTATCAAAGGTTTAGTTTGTGCAATGATTCCCCGCTTTGGGGGAATGTACTTAGCATGATGATTATCCACCTCTAGGGAATCTTAGATAAATAAACCAAAGGTTTATGATAGTTACCCGCCTCGAGGGAATTTTACTTAGATAGGATTTATCCAAGGTTTATAATATACCCGGCTCGAGTGGATTTTACTTGGATAGGATTTTTCCAAGGTTTATGATAATTACCCGGCTCGAGGGGATTTTACTTGGATAGATTTTTCCAATCCAAGGTTTATGATAAGTACTCACCTCGAGGGAATTTTACTTGGATAGGATTTTTCCAAGGTTTTTTATAATTACCCGCCTCGAGGGGACTATACGTGGATATGATTTTTCCAAGGTTTATGATAATTATCCGCCTCGAGGGGATTTTACTTGGATATATATTTCCAAGGTTTATGATAATTACCCACCTCGAGAGAATTTTACTTGGATAGGATTTTTCCAAGGTTTATGATAATTATTCACCTCGAGGGGATTTTACTTGGTGTGAGCGAATGGCACAGAATGCGATGGACAGAGAATGCGAGAGATGAGAGGTGTGGTCCACTGGGGTGTTTATGTTGAAAATAAAAAAGTACCGGGTCGTGGACCCGGAAGGTTTGAAAGAGAAAGCGAAAAAATTTTTAGATTGGTCAAACCTGAATCCGCCATCTCTTAGTGTAGAGTCGCTACCTGGATTAGCTCTTCCAGGAATTAAAGTCCTGTGAGGCTTGATGTCCAGGGGACGGCCCACTAAGACACAGAGATTCAGGTTCGGGATAAATTACTTATTTCTTATTGGATCACATTATATTATAGAAAACTGTATTTCTTAATTGTGCATATTCGTACTTATGTCATTTTCGAGTTTTAATGTATGATTTAACGTTTATGCGGAAAGTAGCAAATCCATACATAAAGTAGTAAATAAATGTGGAAAAGTAAAGATTAAAAATTACATAACCTCGAGGGATGCAACAGCCCGCCTAATCTATTGATTACATTTCCAAAAACTAATTTAAATGCAATACCCAAAGAAAAATAAAACCTAGGCATATATCTAACCTACATCCACGAGGTTTAGCACAAGGTATATTACACAACATGAATATTTACACGTATGCTCGATTTGATTTTACAAGGCCTGTGTGGCTTAATTAAAAACATCGATAATTGAAAATTCTTATTTAGAAATAAAATGATTCATTTTATTTACAAATATGTTGGTTGTTTTTATTAGTGAAAATGATCACATGGAAAAATGTGAGGTTTGTTATCCAGAAATAATTTTTATTCCCTTCGTGGGGGTATTCTAACATGTATTTTCATAATTTAAAAGAAATTAAAGATGAAGAAGAAGTATTACAACATTTACACAATAAAAGAAAAGAAAATAATTTCTAGGTCCACATATAAAATGAAAATAAGAAAAATACAGGAAGCATGAGATGAAGCAGCTCTAGGAACTCAGAGGCTTACCCTTTCGGCATGAATCCACTTCGACGTATCCGTATGATCCCCGAGAGTGTTCCTCGTTCGTTTTTCAGTTGCGTTTGTGCGGAAAACAAATGTTTATTTATCCAAAATATAATCAGACTTGGGTTCTAAATTTGTTTTAGAACCGAGAATATCTGAGGATTATTATGAAAAAAAAGAGATTGAAGAAAGTTGATTTGAAAATCGTAAAGTTTCGAAATTCAAATGTTTTTTGGATCTGAATGTAAAAAAATATTTTTCATCTTGTTCTTCTTGTGAAAATAGAATTTTTTTTTTCTGAAAATTTCCCTGTCCTAAATACTGAAAATTCCGCTAATATTGATAGGCAAAAAAATCTGAAAAATTAAAAAGGAAACAAATTCTGGCGAGGCTCGTCAGAACTCTAGCGAGCCTCGCTAGAAATTCTTGCGAGGCTAGCCTCGCCAGACTTCTAGCAAGGCGGATCCTCGATTTTTTGCTTGATTTTTTAATTTTTTTTAAAACATAATTAATTTTCACCAAATCTAATTTTTAAAGTCTTAAAAAAATAATTTAAGTCCTTAAAATAAATTGGCGATAAGAAACATTCCCATTCGGAGATTTCCGAATAATAAAAAATCGTGTGATTTGAGGATAAAAATCTTGAAAAGCCAGTGCTCACAGTTTCGAATCTGCCATGTCTTAATTTAGAGTCGTCATGTGGATTAGCTCT
This sequence comes from Euphorbia schlechtendalii, assembly GCA_949673415.1. Taxonomy (NCBI): domain Eukaryota; kingdom Viridiplantae; phylum Streptophyta; class Magnoliopsida; order Malpighiales; family Euphorbiaceae; genus Euphorbia; species Euphorbia schlechtendalii. The sequence continues at coordinate 10,559 of CATIWQ010166810.1, read as the reverse complement.
TTCAGGAATTAAAGTTCTGTGAAGCTTAATGTTCGAGGGATGTCCCACTAAGACACAGAGATTCGGGTTCGGGATAAGTTGCTTATTTCTTATTGGATCGCATTATATTACATCTATAGAAAATCGTATTTCTTAATTGTGCATGTTCGCACTTATGTCGTTTTCGAGTTTTAATGTATGATTTAACATTTATGCGGAAAGTAATAAATCTGAACATAAAGCAATAAATAAATGCGGAAAAGTAAAGATTAAAAATTACATAACATCGGGGGATGTAACCGCCCGCCTAATCTATTGATTACATTTCCCAAAAATAATTAAAATGCAATACCCGAAGGAAAATAAAACCTAGGCATACATCTAACCTGCATCCACAAGGGTTAGCACATCGTATATGACACAACATGAATATTTACACGTATGCTCGATTTAATTTTGGCAAGGCCCATGTGTCCCAATTAAAAACATCGATGATTGAAAATTTTTATTTAGAAATAAAATGATTCATTTTATTTACAAATATATTGGTTGTTTTTATTAGTGAAAATGACCGCATGGCAAAATGTGAGGTCTGTCATCCGGAAATAATTTTTATTCCCTTCGTGAGGGTATTCTAACATGTATTTTCATAAACTAAAAGAAATTAAAGATGAAGAAGAAGTATTACAACATTTACACAATAAAAGAAAATAAAATAATTCCTAGGTCCTCATATAAAATGAAAATAAGAAAAATGCAGGAAGCATGAGATGAAGTAGCTCTAGGAACTCAGAGGCTTACCCTTTCAGCATGAATCCGTATGATCCCCGGGAGTGTTCCTCGTTCGTTTTTCAAATTGTGTTTGTGGAAAATAAATGTTTATTTATCCAAAAGATAATCAAACTCGGGTTCTAAATTTGTCTTAGACCCGAGAATATTTGAGGATTATTATGAAAAAAGAGATGGAAGAAAGTTAATTTGAAAATCGTAAAGTTTCGGAATCTAAACGTGTTTTGGATCCGAATGTAAGAAAATATTTTTTGTCTTGTTCTTCTTAGGAAAATGGAATTTTTTTTTCTGGAAACTTCCCCGTCCTGAATACTAAAAATTCCACGAATATTTATAGGTGAAAAAACCCAAAAAATCCAAAAGGAAATAAATTCTAACGAGGCTCGCTAGAACTCTAGCGAGGTGGATCCCCAATTTCTGCCCGATTTTTATTTTTAAACTTTTTTTAATTTTTAAATATATTTTTAATTTTTTTAAAACATAATTAGTTTTCACCAAAATCTAATTTTAAAATCTTAAAAAAAATTTAAGTCCTTAAAATAAATTAGCGACAAGGAACATTCCCATTCGGAGATTTTTGGATAATCGAAAATCGTGTGATTTGAGGATAAAAATCCTTAAAAGCTGTCATCATTGAATGCACTAGTTGGTACAAAATCCCATGCTCATAGCTACCCCTCATGTGGTAATTGCTTGTTGTATAACTAGTATGATCACATGAAATGGAGTGGAGGGATTGAGAATATACTTGATCGATGTGTTTAATGCCTTCTTTGCTCTTGACTGGTGATGACGTGGGCCTTCCTTTCTGGCATCATGTGCTCATGCGATTGTCCATTTATTTCTTCGAAATCCCTTGGTGCTTGTTTCCCCTTACGAGCAAGTCGACCATTTCTTTCTATGTCGTCCTTGTAATAGTTGGCAACCGTTTCCTTCTTTGGCTGTGATTATTGTGTGCCCATTATGAGTTTGTTGGAATGATGGGTACCTGAATCTGTTTCAAAAGCGATCCTAATTGGGGATATCCAACCATTTTTTTCATCGGTTGGCGGATGAGACTATTTCTTTATTCCATCACCGAGATATCTATTTCCTTTTTTTGGTTGTATTTTGAATTTCCTTAGTAGGATGTTGACTTGTTCTCTGTGACAAATCAGAGGAGTATAATGTTAGTATGTTTTATGATGAATGTTTTAATTATTTGATTGGGTTTATGCGAAGCAAAAATTTTTTTCCCCTTCAATCAAAAATTAAAACATGATAAATAAATAAGTTTAATGGAAATTCGGGGATGTCTCGAAAACTGCTCCGTTGTTTAGGAGGCTTTTGTGAAGCAATGTTGCTATGTTGACTTTAGGCTTGAGTGGGCCATCATCCTTCTTGATTTTTGTAGGTTCTTCAAGTGGAGGTGGAGTTTCTTGGTTATTGGGACGGTGTTGTCCCAGTTTGGCATCATCTTTACCTGTAAATGACGTGATGTGAATGTAATGCATGATTTTATGCATGAACAATATTTATCATATGATGTATGTTCGTCTATTGTAGGTGTTGTAAGCTTCATTCATTGAAGAGCCTTCTCTTGTGCTGGTGCATGGTTACTCCTAGGATTTATCTTGTAAGGGATTCCATGGATGACTTCCTTAGAGCGACGACCTTGGGTTCGTTGAACCAGATTCGAGTTTAGAGCTTGGATCTGGTCTGAGGAGGGTCTAGATGAGTCATTGATCCCGTGTTGATGATGATCACTTGGAAGCCATTTGCTTGAAGTGTTTGAGGTATATATTGTCACGTACCATTCTGAGGATGAAATGTTGAATTTGATATTTCTTTGGTTCTAATTTCTGCATAGATTGTCCTTGCGGGTTTTCAATCTATCAAACCTTGTCTTAATTTTTGCCTGGACCGCCCTTTCAGGTTTTCAATCTAGCAGACTCATTTTTCTTTATTTTTATTTTTTCATTTTTTTGGATGTTTACTTGCGATATTCTACCATTGGCATGCAAGCAATCAAAATAAGCATATGCATAAAGATTCAGCAAAAATGACAATTCAATGATGAACTTAACAGGGGTATAAATGTTTCAAATGATTTGACTCCTGCCATTGATTAACCCTCTCAGGTTTTCTAACAAATGTGGTTCTCTAGATGTCCTAAGTTTTTCCTAAGCTGCCATTTTCAGGTTTTCAACTTAGTGGACTATTCTTTTTCTGTTTTGAAAAGAAGCCCTAATTTTCACTCAACTAACAGAGTGTTAATTGACATGATAATTTATTTTTTATCAATACTGCTTTTTACCGATTTATTTCATTCACCTATGCGTAATAGCAGTTGTGCAAGACTTGGTTAATTTGGTAGATCGGCCACCGTTCATGTCCATGACTTCATTTGTTATCTCGTTCAACGTTTCTGATCTATTGGTTGGTGCTCACGCTACTTCGCTAGCTTGAGGTGTATTCGATGATGAGTCTTGATCATCAGCATTTCCTTTTCAATTCAATTGTTCTCCAACGATAGTTGATATGTCAGAGATTAGATCTGATAGCTTGATTCCATCGATGGTGAACTATTTTTGTTAAATGATGTTCCTTCCATAATGTAGTGATCAGCCCATAAGTGTTGGTGGGCTATGTGATGAAGTTGTTGACATTGCGCTGGTGGTTTGACCTTAATTTATTTTGTTAACATTTTGGTTTTATTCTAGCTTCGATCATTTTGATCTTTGCGTGCTTCGTTCCCTTGATTGAGTCAGTGGACTTTTCGTGCTTGTAGATCTTTCTATTAATCTTACATCTATGGCGAGGCAAATGCTATCATTTGTTGTCTAAGTACATTAGTTTGTCTCTCACTTCTTTCAAGAGTCAAATCATTTGAATTTATTGTAATTGTTAGGAATCTATTTATACCCAAATTAATTTCATGACATGATGTGTCACATGTGCTAAAAACATTATGTATATGCTTTATGAGAATGCGTGATGTCATCAATAGAATATCAAGCAAGTAAGCAAAATTCAATTTATTAAAAATTCGAAAACCTTGTGGGTAAAGTAGCTAGAAGCTAATTTATTACATCATCATCTTTCAATGCTAATGCCTCCCAGATGTGTCCATGGATTCAAAATGCTCCATCCTATCCACCTTCTCAAACACTTCTTGATAGCTCGAAAACATGTCTGACCTAAACTTGTTCCTGTATGAGGTAGTGCATCGTCCAAAAGCTTGGTTATCATCTCTGGTAGAGTTAAGCGAGCCCGAAGCCTGACCTGGGTGGCCATCTAACGTTCATGGTAGGATTTGAAGCTCTCACTCTACTCTTGCCTTATAGCCTCTAAATGTTGCATTTTGGTTTCCATTTAAGAGTTGAAGCCATAATGTCCCATCATATCCTGAGCAAAGCTATACTAATCAGTAGCCATGTCCAGCGGAATGTGGTTGTACCATTCATTGACTGGACAGCCTAAGGTGTTGACAAAGAGCTTAGCCATCATCCATTCACTGACCCTTAATGCTCTCATCACCGTCTAATAATGCGTTAAGTGAGCGCGCAGGTGGCCAGATCCCACATACTTTTCAAACTGCAGCATTGCAAAGATTAGGGGCAAGCTGTCTTCATCCCTGATTATCGGTTGCGCTAAGTATGGATTCATGAGATGGTCGACGTGAGTGGCCAATAACTGTTGCCATAATTTTGCCATTCCTGGTTATTGGAGGATGGCGTTCCCTGCGCTTTGATAAGAGCTATATTTCCCCTGGGGAAATGCCGCAAAATTGGGTAGTTAAGGTGTCTGAAACTGCGAGGCAACTAACGTACTCTAATTAGGAATAGGCTGTTGGGTCATTCCTTGGTAGAAAAGCCCTGGTGCAAAAGCCGACTGCCAAAATTATCCCGGGTAGAACTGATTCTGGGAAGTATTGGCAAAGTTATATCCTGGCTTCCCAATCTGAGCCTAGTTCAGCTGACTTTGTCCTACCCCAAACTGATAAAAGGCAGTAGGATTTGGATGCACCGCATGTGAGGTAGGAGGCCCCCCTATTTCAAGCCGGCTAGTTGGACAATCATTGTTAAGGGTGACCTCTGGGCTGGACACTATATTCTAAGCCCTCCCGATGTGCTGGCAAATTAGATGTTAGTAGTTCGTTGTTAGCAAAGGCATTCAAGGAAGCTGCAATCTTGGCGCTCATCGATGACTGATGTGTTTGTTGAGAGTTCTGTCCTATAAGGGAGGGGTGATTCCCCCTCCGCAATTCCATCTTGTGGATCGGCCATGCTATCAAGATTCAAAGTCAGTTGCTAAATTGAATCTGAATCTGAGCCTGAGTCTTCACTTGAGTCAGTGTACGAAACCCCCTCCAGATTAGCCAAAATTGGAGAAATGCGTACAAGTCAGCGAGCAGGCCTTTTCCAAGCTAAGATACACAAGCAAAAGATCAGATCATGCGTTTGAGATTCATGACATGATTCATTATGCAAAAAAATGCGTGAGATGTTTAATGTTATGGCTGCATTCATAAGGGGTTAGCATGCCATGATGTGAGATATGTTTGTCAATCCATTTGAAACAAACTATTAATCATTAAGTAAAGTTAAAAATAAGTGGGAATGAAAATCCAGCACTTAGGGTTGGATTTGAGATCTATACGATGTCTGTGTGACATCATAATATGAGTGGTGTAAGTAAGGTAACCATGTTACCCATATGGCAATAGATTGAAATTTTGAGATTTCATACTATGACTAGATTTCATGGAATGAGGAGGTCAAAATTATTTCGGGTAAGCAGTGCGACATACCCTGATGAAATAGAATGAAAATAACCACCATATGTAGCTATTCAATGATTAGGTTATTTTTCCCAATTAGGGTGGAATTTTGAATTTCCGTGTGGTCATCGTTATTTGAGGGTATGTGGTGATGCATGAATGTTTTCTCTGTCTGGGCAAATGGTTCGGGTATTAGGTGTATACCCTTGAAGATTTGGTAAGGTAGAACTTCTGAAATAAGTTTACCCTGTGTGGGCTTAGGTTCAGATGTTAGTAGGGACATCTTGTGATGTGGGAAAAATATGATTTGGGTAGGTATTTTCCATGCTTGGACTATGTGGTATGTGTGATTACCCCATGTGGGCTATGAGTTGGACATCAAGTGGACATCTCAAAGATGATGTGTGGGATATATTATTGCCCATTGCGGGCTAAGTGTCAGATGTCAAGTGGACATCATGTGGTATAAGAAAGGTATGTTTGCCCTGTACGGGCTAATAGCCGGATGTCAAGTGGACATCCCGCTGAAAAGGGGTAAGTGATGTTTCTAAGTGGTTTTATGTTTTCCTAGGGTGACATGATCTCAAGTGTCAACTAATCCTAAGTATGTGTAATGATCATGCGAAGATACTATTTTAATATGATGAGTGTGTGCGTTCTAGTGTCTGCACTAAGATTCATGGTTAGCATGACATTTTTATAGTAATAAGTACATAGCAACGTCTAAACTTCCAACCATACAACTCCCATGCTTAGGGATTTTGGCTAGTCTCTATCCTAAGTTTTGTTCATCTTAGTATCACAAAGATACTAAGGAGCACACCTGCAAGAAAATATAATGGATGGTCATTTATTGGGTAACACCCTAGGGAAAATGCCCATGGTTTATTTACAGGAGGTTTATAAATGGTTTATTGATGTAGAAGGTTTTTGTTGCACTAAAATACACTCCAGGCCTCTCCCCAAATGGGTTCTAACGAGGGAGGTACATGCGATATGGCAACAAGTGCTTTACTTGCTCAAGTACTATCTTTTCTCAAGGAGGCAGATTAGTACAAGAGAAAGCTTCGCGGTAATAGGGTGCCTTAACTTACGAATTAATCCCCTCTATTGTAATGCAAAATTATGAATATGTCATAGTTAAGAAAATACGAAATAGTGGGATCAATAATTTTCTGCACTTATCCAAGATCTAAAACCTTTGAAAAAAAGTTTAAGAAAATATCCCCAACGAAGTCGCCACTGTGAGCGGATGACACGGAATGTGATGGGTCGAGAGCGCGCAAGATGAGAGGCGCGGTCCACCGGGGTGTTTAAGTTGAAAATAAAAATATACCAAGTCATGGACCCGAAAGGTTTGATAGAGAAAGCAAAAACATTCTTAGATTGGTCAAACCCGAATCTGCCGTCTCTTAGTGTAGAGTCGCTACCTGGATTAGCTCTTCCAAGAATTAAAGTCCTGTGAGGCTTAATGTCCTGGGGATGGCCTACTAAGACACAGAGATTCAGGTTTGGGATAAGTTGTTTATTTCTTATTGGATCACATTATATTACATTTATAGAAAATCGTATTTCATAATTGTGCATATTCGCACTTTGTCATTTTTCGAGTTTTCATGTATGATTTAACATCTATGCGGAAAGTAGTAAATCCATACAAAAAGTAGTAAATAAATGTGGAAAAGTAAAGATTAAAAATTACATAACCTTGTGCGAGCATGAGATTTTGTAACAGCTCGCGCGTTCAATGATGATGGCTTTTCAGGATTTTTATCCTCGAATCACACGATTTTCGATTATCCGGAAATCTCTGAATGTGAATGTTCCTCATCACCAATTTATTTTAAGGACTTAAATTCATGGAATTTTCAGTATTCAGGACCAGAAAATTTTGAGATGGATCGGGAAATTTTCAGAGGGATCGAAAAATTGACGAAAAAAAGATAATATTTTTCTCTCTTCTAGACGATGAAAATTTTTAGAAAAATAGATTGATTTTCTCGAAAAAATGACACGGAAAAATTTTCTTTTAAATCCTTTGATTATATTCAAATCCAAAAACATGTTTAGATTCCGAACTTTATTATTTTCAAATCAATATTCTTTCATCTTTTTTTTCCACAAAAATCCTCAGATATTCTCAAGCTTAAAATAAATTTAGTGCCCGAGTCTGATTATCTTTTGGATAAATAAATATTTATTTTCCACTCCAACCACAACCTAAAAAATGAACAAGGAATGCTTCAGGGATCAAACGGATACACCGAAGTGGATTCACACCGAAAGGGTAAGCCTCTAAGTTCCTAGAGTTACTTCATCTCGTGCTTCCTATGTTATTTTACATGTTGACTTAGGACTATTTTTATATTCTTTTATTGTGTAAATATCAATGTAATATTTCTTCTTCTTATTTCTTTTAATCTATGAAGATTCATGGTAGATTACCCCAACGAAGGGAATAAAAATTATTCTTGGATAACAGAACTCACATTTTTCCATGCGGTCATTTTCACTAAAAAAACGACCAACATATTTGTACATAAAATGAATTATTTCTAAACGAGAATTTTCAACCGTCGATGTTTTAATTAGGTCACACGGGGCCTTCTCAAAATCAAATTGAGCATATGTGCAAGTATTGTGCTGTATCCTGTGCTAACCATTGTGGATGCAGGTTAGATGTATGCCTAGGTTTTATTTTTCTTCAGGTATCTCAATTTCAATTATTTTTTTTGGGAATCGTAATTAATATATTAGGCTGGCAGTTGCATCCCCGAGGTTATGTAATTTAAATCTTTACTTTCTCGCATTTATTTATTGCTTTATGTATGGTTTTATTGCTTTCCGCATGCACGTTGAATCATACATTATAACTAAAAAATGACATAAGTTTGAATATGCACAATTAAGAAATATGGTTTTCTATAGATGTAATATAATGTGATCCAATAAGAAATAAGCAACTTATCCCAAACCCGAATCTCTGTGTCTAAGTGGGCCGTCCCTTGGACGCTAAGCCTCCCAGGACTTTAATTCTTGGAAGAGCTAATCCAGGTGGCGACTCTACACTAAGAGACGGCAGATTCGGGTTTGAGCAATACGAAAATATTTTCGCTCTCTCTTTCAAACTTTCCGGGTCCCCGACCCCGGTACACATTTATTTTCACTAAAACACTGTTCGCAAGGTTTCGACTCTAATAACTCCGAGGATTTTTTATTTAATAATGAAGCCAAAAACCTTGTCTCTCACTTTCCTACCGATAAGATTTTGTTATAACTCCTACCATTTTTTATTTACTATGCTTAGTACAGGTCGCTCTCACATAGCCAAATTTAGCAAGTTACCATTCCAAAAATGTTGGCTCACTATACAGAGTTAAAATCATTGATCCAGTGATTATACACTATCTCGTTAACCCTGAAACTACTCTTAACTTTACCTCAAAGACATATAACTTGATTAATATAAAAGACTCAACACGAAATACGCATTAGGACACATAGATATATCATAAACTTCGAAATAGAAAGTACAAGTAGAAAGTAAAGCAAAGTAGTAAGGTATTCAAGTGAAAGCTAAAGTTGATCAAACCGTATCCACTCTTTAATGGGAGTCGTCAATTCCCGCAATTCCTACATCTGCTTTGAATTCGGTCTCGGCCTGTACAGAACCTCCCCTAGGATGCTATTCTTTGTGAATATCGAACAAACGAATGTTGAAGAATGAAAACTTTTATTGATAAGTGATTTGCAAGTACACTTATACAACAATCGCTCGAAAATGTACAGAAATCTAGTGATCGAAACAAGGATTCGAATCACTTAAACATTTTCTCGCTAACATTTATGAACGTAATGAAAACTAAATAATTTCACTCTCTATCTACGCACACACTATATCTCTCACTTTTCTAATTCCAATGCCACACCATGCACGAAATTTGTAAGGTTTGGAGCTCTATTTATATAGTTCGAAGGGTTGCGTCTATCCAAACGAAAAGTTGTGTCCGTTGGTGAAAAATTGCATCACTTCATTGTGATAGAAGCTTTAATCCTATCCATAATGAATAGGCATCTATTCATGATTGGTTGACTTTTGATAAGTGTCTTTTCGTTGGTAGTTAATGGTGGTTGATCATTCTTATCTGGCAATTGATAGTTAAGAAGATTTGACCAAAAAACCATCCAAGTCGCGACCGTGAATCTTTGTTTGACAATTTTCTGCTTCTAAAGTGTATCAAGTCATGACCACGAATTGTTGTCAAGACCGTGAATTGTGTTTTTCTTCATAATTCTTCTTGTAACTTCACCGATCTTTGACAGCTTCGATCCTAAGCCAAATCTTTAAGTTCCATGCATCTTTTCGTACATTTTTCAATCTTTTTACATAGAATTCCACTTTAGATCATTTTACTCCCACGCATCTTTTCGCACCTTTTTCACTCTTTTTACATAGAATTCCACTTTAGATCATTTTACTCCCGAGATTTACCTAGTATCTGCATTTGTACCAAAAACAACTACATACCATTTGAAATCTTTTATATGAAGTATAAAAATGATTTAAACTATAGTGTTTAGTGTGTAAAATTATATTGATAACAAGGGTAATTATACACTTACCATACCCCCACACTTAACTTTTGCCTTGTCCTCAAGGCAAATTTAACAGAAGTTTATAAACTGGTAATCAAGTTCGTACTTCATTTGGCGAAAGACTATTGCAGTGAGTACTACATTCCCACGTTGCATAAGATTCAAGTAGAAGTTCAAAATTTCCCACAAATTTGTAATGTGCAATTTATATAGCTCAGTTGCATACCTTTGTTCTTAATGGAGAGTCAACCGAATCACATCCTCATATAAGTGTTATATGCATACTTGAATATTTCCTTCTCTTTAGTATGGTATAAAGTATAAAGGACATAGAAAGCACACTTTGATTGATTTTCTCTCAAGGAATTTTTAGGTAACTTAGGATGCTAAAACACTCTCAGTGGTTGCATTTTATGCTCCATACCACTCTCCC
>CATIWQ010166806.1:0-54579 GCA_949673415.1 Euphorbia schlechtendalii | reverse complement strand
GATTTCACGTGGTATGTAGTTTTTTTTATGCAAATGCTGATACTGGGTAAATCTTGGGAGTAAAATGAACTAAAGTGGAATTCTATGAAAAAAGAGTGAAAAAGTGCAAAATGATGCGTGGAATTTGAAGATTTGGCTTAGCATCGAAGCTGTTAAAGATCGAGGAAGTTACAAGGAGATTTCTGAAGAAAAATCAATTCACAGTCGCGATAATACCTTACGGTCGTGACCTGTTCACTTCAGAAACAGAAATATGCCAATCAAAGGTTTACGGTCACGAAACACATATCACGGTCATGACATGGACAGTTTTCTATTATTATCTTCTTAACTACCAACCGCCAGATAAGCATGATCAACCACCATCAATTGCCAACGAAAAGACACTTATCAGGAGTCAACTAATCATGAAAAGGTGCCTATCCATTGTGGATTGAATCAAAGCCTCTCAACCAATCACATTGAAGAGATGCAATCTTTCACTAATGGATGTGACTCTTTGTTTGGATAGACGCAACCCTTCAAACTCTATAAATAGGGCTCCAAATCCTCAACAATTTCATGCATAAGTGGATAGTATGCAACACCAGAGTGCAAAGTTAGCATTAGAATTAGAAAAAGTGAGAGATATAGTTTGTGTGTAGTTAGAATCGCTACATTCCAAAGTGTTAGCGAGAAAATGTTTAAGTGATTCGAATCCTTGTTTCGATCACTAGATTTCTCTACATATTCAAGCGATTGTTGTATAAGTGTACTTGCAAATCACTTATCAATAAAAGTTTTTGTTTTTCAATATTCGTTTGTTCGATATTCGTAAAGAATAGCATCCTAGCGGAGGTTCTGTACGGGCCGAGACCGAATTCAAAGCAGACGCAGGAATTGCAGAAATTGATGACTCCCATTAAAGAGTGGATATGGTTTGATCAACTTTAGCTTTCACTTGCATACCTTACAACTTTGCTTTGCTTTCTACTTATACTTTCAATTTCGAAGTTTATGATATATCTATGTGTCATAATGCGTATTTCATGCTAAGTCTTTTTTGTTAATCAAGTTATATGTGTTGGCGTTACTTTTAAGAGTAGTTTTGGGGTTAACAATATCGTGTATAATCACTAGATATGTGATATAACGCTGTTTAGTGAGCTAACATTTTTGGAATGGTAACTTGCTAAATGCGGCTATGTGAGAGCGACCCGTACCAAGCATAGTATTTATTTTGTCCAGGTTTATATAACAATCTTATCTCGTTTGTGCCAGGTTTAGAAAAGTTATTTCATGTGTTGCTCTGTGGTGAATTATTGAACATCTGAGTATGTTGAACCGGTTTGTTAAATTAGTCTAGTGTGTCGTAAAATCTTCGTTGATCTTACATGTTTTCTTTGCTATACTTGTCTGTAGTGAAAATCTATTTATTTAGAGTCTCTAATCTATCACATCTATATCTACTCAACTTTTCATTCTAATCTTCCTATCCATAAAAATCTTTACTCTATTTTATTTTCTTTTATTCTTCCCTAGTTTTTATCTTTAGACCTGGTTCCTTCCCTGTGGGTTCGATATCTTTTAAAACTACATCGCAACTCTATACTTGAAGTTATCATCATTCTTCTATGTGATAAGAGGTATTGACAACACCTACATTTATTTGTGAACAAGTTTTTGGAGTAGTTAATAGCCAATAGTTCATGAGATTTTGAAACCATTATTGATTAAACTTATCAGTAGAAAAGTGGCGAACAACCGGAACCATAGTTGTTGTAAGCCATTTATAGATCTTACTCAAAGGTGATTAGTCTAAAAGTTAAGCATCTTCTATGATACCACTTGTTGGTCTGTAAATAGGCTATAAATAACAAGAGAGGGGGTGAATGCGTTATCTTGCTAACTTTTAAGTTTTTCAAAGTTTAGTGGCCAAGTTCAGTTTTTATATTCATGCTGAGTATGTGTGCTGAGTGCGATATAAAAACTTATAAACTTCTCAGCTTTGCTAGCATAGTTTATCTGTATTTAGCTAAGTAAGACTACTCAGCATAGATCGGATAATAAGCAAGAATGTGAATAAGAGAGAGATGAATGAGTAGATCACTAGCAAAGCTGAATGCTTAAAGTTAGAACGTCAATCCACCTCCAGTACCCGAATACCATCTCTGAGCTTTAATCCACTAGTAATTCATTCCTTCAATCAGCGGAGAAGCCTTTACAACGGGTAAATACGATTACAAAAAGTACCTTCCTTTCTAACTACTGCTCAACTCAGTTTGGGCACCCTTCCCAAACTCACACTCATAATGATATAAGAAAGCGAACTGAATACATCTTATAGAAACATTGAATCTTTACAATGTTAATCTAAGCAATTTCTCTCTATTACAAATCGATAAAACTTTTGATGTTTGCTGATTGCTTGAGGAGGAATTTCTTTGGAAGCTAGAGTAATTTGCACAGCGGTTTAGCTCCTAAGAAATTCAAGGTGATTCACAAATTTTGAATGTCTACTCCAGTCTTCTATTTATACTTTGAAGCTCTATGATGTAGCCTTTGCAAACTTTACGATATTGCTAATCTCAAATTTCTCATCTCTTCTAATCTTTTAAATCTTCCAGTTGGAGATAGATTCCAGGATGTTTAGAAATAGAATTTGAATGTTGAGGCATGATAAAATTCCATTGATAAATTCTCGTTTATCTTCAAGCAATCTGGTTCTAAGAGAGGTGCGCTAAAATGCAACATGGAGTCTTCCCATAGGATGACCTTACTGACGTTGGCAGGATAGCGCGGAGACACTTGAGACGCGGTGCATAACAAAAATTCCTTTTACTTGAACTATAGCAAGGAATCTCTGACAACCATACTGACATTTTTTGACGTTGTGAGGACCACAGGAATCTTCATTAATTTCAATGCCTTTTATCTTGAAAAGCACTAAAAGAATATTTTGTTCCATCATGGACAATGTTAGTAGCATATGTGTCATTAAGTCTCTACGTGTTATACAGAACGTGCTTTTAATTAAATAAAAGTAGAAACTCAGCATGAGTTGAGTGATGTAATTCTAAACTTTGTAGTACTCAGCATACACTCAACTTTTCTTACTCTAAGTTATAACTTAATTAACTATCCAGCAAAACTGAGTTATTCTCCCTTGAATGAACTCAAGTTAGCTTTATTAATTAAGAGTCTACTTAATACTCAATTAATTTCACTATCTTAGACTGTTTGCTATTTCCAAAACTACTCAACACTATAAAGTACTATTAACTTGGGTTCTACGGCCCCCCTTTACGCCAAAAGTGCATTTTTCTAGGTTTAGCTGAAGTTTGTGTTGTTGTAGAATTTTGAAGATGGTTCGAATGTCTTTCACGTGAGCTTCCTCATTTTTTCTCTTGATGATCATGTCATCTCCATAGACTTCGACTGTGTGGCTGATTTGATCTCTAAACATGTCATTGACTTGTCGTTGATATATTGCTCCGTCATTTTTAAGTCCAAACTGCATGACTGTGTAACAGTGAGTACCTTCATGGGTGATGAAGGATGTCCTCTCTTGGTCATCCGAATACATTGTGATTTGGTGATAGCCCCGACTTTACATCTAGGAGTGAGTAAATGGCGAAGTTGGTTGTTAAGTCGACTAGGTGATCGATGCTAGGTAGTGGGAAGCTGCTATGAGCACGGGATTTTTACTCCCCACTCGCGAGTTCGATGATGAAGCTATAATTTTTCCCTTGTCAGAGCAGGGTCCCAAAATCATCCGAAAATCATTTGCCTTATTTCTTTGGGCCTCATGTCCTATTTAAAAGCCCAAACTAAGAAAAGCCCGCTGGACCATTCGATATCGTTAACGATATCAACCCTTATCGTTAATGATATCGACCCTTATCGATAGTCAGAAAAGGAAGGCCTCACATTATTCAATGAAAAACCCAATTTTCACCCTATAATTTCGGATTTTTTCCACCTAACACCCTATCATCATTATGCCAACTCACATAGTGGAAGAAATGATGAAGGGACAAAATAAGTGGGTGAACCACTTTGAAAAAGGAGTGGACTTTTGGATTGAAAGGAGCCCCATAAGGGGGGATTTCAGAAAAGAAGAGAGGGGGAGCAAAGGGGAAGAAGGAGAGAAGGGAGGCTGGTTTTCACTAAGAAGAAAGCTCCCAAAATCCCAGCCAAAAATGACAAAAAAAATCCCAAAAGCACAAACCAAAATTCAAAACTCATAGATTTTAGAACACTTCTAAGATCTAAACCCAAGGGAAGAAGTAAATCTTGTTCTTCCCTTTCTCATTTTACACATCATATCTAGGAAGCACTACCTTCCCTCAAAAAGGAGACTCTAAATCTCCAGTTTCGTCGAAAATTGCAAAACCGAACCAAAGAAACGAGAGGACCTCCCAGAGGATTTCATGAACCTTGAAGGATATGTATTCATGACTATGGGGTTAGCCTCTGAGTTCCTAAAGTTCATGCTTACGTTTATATTCTTTTCTTCTTGAAGTTTCATGTTGTTTTCGGTTATTATCATTTCCAGCGCACCATTCTGTTTCCTGAAATTTTCAGTATGATATTAAATCTTTTTTTCTATTTCCTTTACATTAAAATATTCTACACATCTTGAGCTTTCCGGAATGATAAAGATCATAAAAATCCGTTAAGTATAGCTAAATTTATGATAATTTGAAGTTAGATTATTGTTTTTTGCTATTTTTTGCTGTTTTCGCATGTTTACTGCAGGTCTGGAAAATCGATACCAGTAACGATATCACCTGATACCATTCAATGATATCATGTGATGCTGGTAACGATATCAATATGGCAGAATGCAGTTTTGCTTCATTTCGCTCCGATTCGAACCATTTAAACCCAGAATGACCCGTTGAGACCATCCTGAGTCTAGAAATACATCATTGGGGGTAACAAACATCTGATTTGTAATTATTTTGGATTTATATGTGATTTATTAACGTGTTAATTTGTCAATTAAAGTTCGGAGTAGCAACAGAAGCGCTTTGGGCTATTTATATCGATATCGCCTGTCATAGGGAAGTCGATAATGATATGATTGACGTCGTCACCACTGTTAACCCGAACGATGATCATGTTGTGCATGTTTGGCCTAGATTTAAATTTCTAAATGTCGTTTTAGGTCACCCCCATAAAGAGAATAAAACATATTCTCGGATAACAGTCCCCACCATTTTGCCATGCGGTCATTTTCATTAATAAAATCGACCAACATATGTGTAAATAAAAATGAATCATTTTTATTCCAAATAACAACTTTTGAACCATCAATGTTTTAATTAGGCCACACAGGCCTCGCTAAAATCAAAATCGAACATATGTGATATTCCTTGTGCTGACATCTGTGGATGCAGGTTAGATGTATGCCTAGGATTTAATTTCCTTCGGGTATTGTATATATTTGTATGAAAATTGTAATTCATATATTAGGCGGGCGGTTGCATCCCCCGAGGTTATGTAACCTTTAATCTTTACATTTTCCACATTTACTTCTCGCATTTTACTCAATGCTTGATGTTTGGATTTACCGTTTTATGCATGCGCGATAAACCTAAACTAAAAACATCTAATTTTGTTCGAATATTATAAACGTGGTTTCTCATTCATAGTGTACTTTAACTCAAATGACGATGAAATAGATGACTCATCCCGGACCTGAATCTCTACTTTGTGGTATGGATTAGGCATATGGATCTAAGCTGTACCGAAATTTCCCAGAAGAGCTGATCCGGGTGGTGACTCTTTCACATAGATTAGAGATCCTGATCTCGAGTCTTTTATACTTGGAACCCATTTATTTTCAAGCACAATCATCGGTTTCCCATAAGGGAGCCTCTTTTCTAATGTGCTTCTCCAGAAGCCCAAAATCCATCATTTTTTAAAACCCCACGCCCCATCTCATGGGGCTGGCGTCTACGCGGAACCTTCGAAACGTCATCTGCTCACAGTGGCGACTCCACTAGGGATATCTTTTTATAAACTTAAAAGTTTAAAAGATTTTTGGACGAGTATTGAAAATTCATCAAATGAGTTAACCCACATGTAAAATATCGAACAAAGCATATGCATTAGACGGATTAGCCATTAAGGTTAGGTTGCCCTATTTTGACCGTGAAGCTTGCAAAAGTATACTTCGTGACCCCCTGGTGATCAAAGGAACCTAGCGAGTGGATCACTTGTTGCCATACCGTATGGACTCTCTTGAAAAGAGTGAAAAGTGTATCATAGTGCAACAAGAACCTTCTACATCAACAACCATGACCAAGCTCATATAAGGAAACCGTAGACACTTTCCCTAGGTTTACCAAAACAAACACATCTTTTTGTGCAGGTTCGCTCCTTAATACTTCACTGTATTAAGATGATCCAAACCTAGATTTAGGAGCCTACCCCTTATATGTAGGAGATATAAGGTTGGAAGAGATACATTGTGTGCTATGTGCTATGTGTTTATTGCATCACCATTTCACAAAGAGCATCATACTGACCATGAATTTTTGTGCAGATACTTGAACACACACACTCATGATATTAAGTGTACATATCACGATATCAAACCAATATCACACACACATAGCCACAGTTGGCACTATTGATTGTGTTACCCTACACATCATCTTTGAGATGTCCACTCGATATCCAACTCACAGCCCTTCCGGGGCAATCACACATACCAAAAGCCCAAACGGGGCAAATACCTACCCATTTCAAAACAGTGCTTACTAAGCACTCGGACCTCTATCCGCTCACATTCATGGAATTCTAAGCCTAGGGTATGACACATTGTTCTACCCGAACTCGAACCTAGAATTAGAGATGCAATGAGACAGTGTCACCTAAGATTAGGTTCACTAATGCTTATGTTCTCACACGTGAATCGCTTGGAACACCTCACTCCCAAAAACATAGGGTATGACGCATTGTTTTACCCGAACTTGAACTCTCAAAATTTGAAAGTGTATTATCACTTGGTTGATATGCAACTTTTTTTAGTTTGTTTGTTTCAAAAGGATTGGTAAACACATACTTGCATCTCCAGGATGCAACCCCCTTAAACAACTTTGGAATGCCTATTGCTACTTGAGTAATAGGTAAACTTCGCTATTTTGTTTCAAAAGGATTGGCAAAACACAAGACACATCTCAATCATAAGCCTATTACCACACAGGTATTATGGCAATCCTCCTGTTTTGTTTCAAATAGATTGGCAAAACATGAGTCACATCTCAACCATAAGCCTATTACCACACAGGTAATACGGTAATCAACCTATTTTGTTTCAAACAGATTGGCAAAACACATGTCATCATAACTTCAAGCCCTCACCACACAGTTCTTATTATCATTTGAGTTATGTCTTTATTACTAATGACTAACCCTGTTTGTTTCAAATGGATTGACAAACATGAGTTTTATCGCATCATTGCATTCTAACCCTTGTGAATGCAGCCATAACATTAAACATCTCACGCATTTCTCGCATCACGAGTCATGACATGAATCTTACATGCACATCTGACCCTCTGCTTATGTATCTCAGCTAGGAAGAGGCCTGCTCACTGCTGGGTCCGCGTTTCTCCAATTATGGCCAATTTGGAGGGGGTTCTGTACACTGACTCAAGTGAGGACTCAGGTTCAGACTCAGATTCAGTTCCATGTACTATTATGGCCAACTCACAAGGAGAAAGTGTGAGGGAAGATCACCCTATCCATACAAGATGAAATTCTCAGCAGTCGTCGGTGAGCGCCGAGATTGCAGCTGCCATAGATGCCTTTGCCAATAGTGAAAAGCTAGCATCGCTTATTCGCTTACATGTTGGGAGGGCCCAGAACACAACGTCCAACCCGGAGGTTACTCTTTACAATGCCAATCCAACAAGGGGACATCCCACCTCACACATGGTGCCTCCAGCCACCTTTTATCAATATGGGGCAAGACAAAGTCAGCTGAACCAGGCTTTGATTGGACAACAAGGATATAACTTCTCCAATCCTTCCCAACACTTCTGAGGGTAGCCTATCCAGCCTATATTCACATCAGCACCTTTCTACCAAGGAATGACCCTACACCATATTCCTAACTAGAATACATTGGCCGCCTCACAATTCCAAGCACCTCAACTACTCCACTTTGAGGCATATCCCCAAGGGTAATATGGCTCTTATTTAAGCATAAGGGATGCCATCCTCTAACAACCAGGAATGGCGAAACTATGGTAACAATTCTTGGCCACTCATGGTAGTCATCTCATGAATTCATACTCAGCGTAACCAACAATCGGGGATGAAGATAGCTCACTTGACGCATTATCAAATGGTGATGAGAGCATTAGGGATCATTGAACGGATGATGGCTAAGCTTTTTCTCATCACCTTAGGCTACCCAGTCAATGAATGGTATAGCCACCTCCCGTCGGACATAGCTACCAATTGGAATAGCCTCGCTCAAGCCATGCTGGGGCACTATAGTTTCGACTCTCAAATGGAAACCATGATGCAACATCTGGAAGCTATAAGGCAGGAGCAGGGTGAGAACTTCAAATCCTACTATACATGATGGATGGCCACGTAGGTCAGGCTTCGGGCACACTTAACTCTACCAGAGATGATAACCAAGCTTCTGGACTGTGCACTGCCATCATACAGGAACAAATTTAGATCAAACATCTTCTAGAGCTATCAAGAAGTATTTGAGAAGGCAGATAAGATGGAGCACTTTGAATCCCTGGAGCGCTTTGAATTAGAAGGTAACTCGAATAACATATGAATGATTATGTAATAATTTAGCTTTCAGCTACTTTGCCTACAAGGCTTTTGTATTTTTAAATTGAACTTTGCTTATTTGCTTGATATTCTATCAATAACATCACGCATTCTCATAAACATATACATATTGTTTTTAGCACATGTGACACATCATTCCATGGAATTAATTTGGGTATAAATGAATTTCCCACAATAATTTTCAAATGATTTGACTCTTGTTAGGAAGTGAGAGATAAATACATGTACTTAGACAACGCGTGATAGCAATTACCTCACCATACAAGGATGAAAGGTCAATGGGAAGATCTCCTAGAATAACTCTTGTTAGGAACGTGGTTTCAAATGATGTGAAGAACATGAAATAATCATCTTGGAGGTGATACGTCATATTATTATTGCTAAATTATCAATAAATAGAAGATTTTCTTCTATTTTTCCTATTCACGTTTGCGACCCCCATTTGTGCTCGTGAATCCCTTATAAAACTTTATGTTTCTCAAATTTTGTAAGTCACGATCACAACATATAATCACTATCGTGACTAGTGCAATAACTGTAGCAGTTATTTGATAGTTATTCCACTAACCCCTATAAAGTTAATGTGGGGGTGATCATAAACCTTACTTCTTCAATATGATTTTTTACCTTTGAAAGAATAAATCTTTTCCAAATCCAAAATTACTTCATTTCTTTCAATCCTTTCTTTCATTCACAATGGTTATCGCAAACAAATCCAATCTGGTTCCACCTACAAATCTCTAGGAATGGTATGAAGCTCCATTCCCGATCCACTCTAGAGAAGAAGGGGATAATTATGAAGTCATAAAGGTGGCTTAGTTTAAGCATTCCTATACTATTCATAAGAACAACTTCACCAACCTTGGTATATATGACAGAGTTATGTATTACTTAAGGATACTTAACTTCATCATTTACTCGAATATGACGCTAGGGAATAGTGTAGACAACTACATGGAGATGTTGGTCACACTGGTTTGGAAGAACGAAAAGAAGAATTGCTAAGTCTATCATCACCATGTAAGAGAGTATAAGTTAACAAGGAAAGCGCTGGAAAGGTATATGGGTTTTCTAAGGGATTGCTATTATAAGATGCTTCTAGGATGGGATCCAGCCTGACTGGCCAAACTGAGTACAAATGTGAATCTGCCTATAGGTAGTAGATTAGTGATTCATGTTTGCTTACAATACAATTTTATTTAAGTGGAGCATTGTTTGGAAAGTCAGCATTCGACCTTGTCATTCCCGAAGAATTGTTTGTGTTAGAAGCAATTTGGGATGGCATACTTGTTGATATTTAGGGGATTATGATGGAGACACTCATGTCTGCCACGCACAACCCTGGAATGATGTAGAACTATGGCAAATTTGTTGGTCCAGATTGGGAGAATGACCTATGCCACTGAAATCTAAATTGACGATGATGAGATTTCGGAGTTAACTATGGATGTTTTCTTTCAGTATGGGTTTCTTGTCAGGTGCATTGGGGTTGATAGAATCACCTTTGATTAGAAATCATGGGATGATAGAGTGGAAGCTGATAAATGATAAGACAAGAAATTGCGAGGGAGGAAGAATGAAGTACGACCAACATCTATGGAAGGTTGAATGAACTTATGGAGGCACAAATCTCTATTCATAGAAAAATCGATGATATTCATACTCTTATGTTTGATGTCGAGCGAGATCTCCAGGAGTCCTACTATAAGATACACTTAATGATAGAATCGCTTCCCCCTAACTAAATATCCATTTCAATTTAGATTTTTAGGATTTTGTACAGTTTGCTTTTGTTTTTGTTATTTCTTTGTTCGTTTGTTTGTTTGTTCATGTAATTATTTGTTTGTTAATTTTGGGTATGAATATAATAATTATTATTTTTAACATGTTTATTTGTTTTTCTACATTTTTCTAGGACTAAGTCTAAAAATTGAAGAAGATAGAAGAATTGCAGAAAGTAGCGACTACGATTATAGATCGCGCCCATGACATGATGTAGTAAAACTTTCTATTTCTATCGTGACGAAAGTCACGATCATGAAATGCTTTCATGATCACGACACGGTCAGAATATTACTGTTGCAGATAGTGATTTAACATGTGATAGATTTTCGAAACTGCCAATAACGGCTAGTTTGAAGGATAAATAGCTATATTGACTATTTTGGCCAATTAGAGACCTTTTAGAACTCTATAAAAAGGTCTAGGTTGAACCATTAGCCATACAACTTCTACAAAGCTTACAAAAGTTCTGAATTCATCTCTATTCTTCTATAATCCAAATTTCTTTCAAACATTACTTCAAAAGCCATTATGCCTCATGTCAAAGTAACCGCAAATAGAAGGGAAGTCCCGAATTACCAACAAGAATATGGTTATCCATTTCTGATTCGATCACTTAAAGAAGGGAAGAGATTCCAAGTTTTGAACAAGTTGGAAATCAATTGTATGATTTTTCTTGATATGGTATTCTTGGAAACCTTAGGCCTCCATGAACAAATGGAGATGTATATTGTTGATTTGAGTTTAAGCTAATTTGTGGAGATGAGATTTCCACAATTTCATGATTGTCTTTTACAATGTTTAGTGACATTTGATTTTGAGGATAAGAAGAAGAGAGCAATTCAATTTCGTAACCAAGGAAGACATTACACCGTCACTAGAGAGATGATGAGTACTTGGTTTGGGTTCAAAATTGAAAATTCATCTAGCATGATGGATTCTTTTCAAACGAATCGAGTTTGGGTAGATTTAATGGGTAAGAGAGTTTTCGATCCCAAAAATTTCCCCCAATAAACTTATTAAGGATGAGTTCATTCTTCTACTACACAAATATCTTTCCTCTTCGGTATTTTGTTGAGTAGTCGAGTAGAGAATACCAAAGTCCAAAAGAAAGATTTGTTTGTTATTTCTTGGGCTTTAATGAAGAAAAAAGCAGAATTTGTGGAAATTATTTGGGATATATGGAAGAAGAATTCTACAAGCATGAGAAACAAGATTAGAGTGGTTAAAATTACCACCGTAATCATCTTGGGTGCAAGAAACGAACTCCCCTATGTCCAAAGACCGGGTGAGTATTTTTATTATGGTGATGGGAATTACTTAAAGAACACCGGACTTCTTTAAGAGAATGATGGTGTATATTCCTTCTACTCCTACTCTAACCGCACTAGGAAGCTAATCACGACTCATGAAGATTCTTCTGTTGGCCCATCCGATCCAACCACTAGACATTATCCTGGAAAGGCTTCGATAATCGAAGAAAAAGATGAAGAAGAAGAAGAAGAAGAAGCTCCAGAAGATTGGAAGACGAGCATGCAATGAAAATTGGACAATTACCAAGCAGAACTTGGAGTAATGTAGAAAGACATGAAGATTCTAAAGAAAAGTAGTAAATAGATGCTTCGACAATTACTATCTTTCTTTAGAAAACAAAATTGTCAATTTACTCCTAGTCCCCCTGATTCTCCTTCTCAATAGAACGGGTTTACTCTTTTCTTTACTCTTCTTTCTCATATTATTTTTTTAGAATAGTTGTTTGTTTTTAGATTTTCCATTTTTAATAAAGTTTTCCACAACGAGGACATTGTGTTCTTTAGTGTGGGGGGCCATTATAAAATCCAAAAAAATTAAATAAATTTAAACAATCGAAGAATTTGAAAATTTTTCTTGATTTTGTGTTATTTATACATTATCCATACCTATACTATACTAACATATGGTCCAAGGTTATTTTAAGTGTAGGTATTTCAAGTTTGATGTTAGTGCATATTTTGAACAAAGTGTTTCGAGTATGACCACACGTTTCGAGTATGAGTGTTTTAGCACAACATTTAGCATTTGGCAAGAATGAGTTGTGAGTAACATTCAAAAGCAACATTCCAAATAAGTTTCGATATATATTTCAATGCAACATGAATTAGTATAAGGTATATAGTTTTAGTTTAATGCTACTGATAAGTTAGTAGTGGAGTGATATCTAGTAGTGTTCTTACTATGAGTTTTATATGCATTTCTCTAATACGTCCTATAAGTATTTAGTGTGTTTAAAGTGTTGGGAAACTATAGCCATAATACTTTGAAGTGATCAATAAAGGATGAGGCTATTAAGAGTGAAAAAATTAAAAGAAAGAGAGGATAACCAATGAGTTATGCTAAAGGTGAGGAATGGTACGGAGTAGAAACTGCAACCATTCAATGAGTGAAAAAGAAAAGTAGCATAGCATGAAAAATGGGTGCAAAGTACAAATATGTACTTGAAAAATATATGCTTAAAAGAAAAAAATGATAAAAAGTGGTTTGGAGCATAAAATGCAACCACTAAAAAAGGGGAGAGTGGTATAGAGCATAAAATGCAACCACTAAGAGTGTTTTTAGCATCCTAGGTCACCTAAAAATGCCTTGAGATCAAACTTTCCAAAGTGTGTGTTTGCAAGGTTTTTGGCTACACTCGTTCCAAGAGACTTATCCCCGGTAACGGCGCCAAAAACTTATTCGCAAGGTTTTGACTTTACTGACTCTGAGGATTTATATTTTATAAAGAAGCCAAAAACCTTGTCTCCCACTTTCCTACCGATAAGATAAGATTTCAAAGTATGAACAGGTGTTATCAATACCGCTTATCTGAAGAGTAAAATGGTGACCACTACAAGTATATAGTTATGATGTAGTTTTGAAAGATATCGATCCCACAGGGAAGGAGCCAATTCTAAAGATCAACAAGAGGAAGGCAATAAAAGAAAATAATGTAATTTATTTTGGAGGATTAGAATGATGGATGGATAGACAAATGTATGAAAGATTAGAGAAGATAAAAAGTATATAGATATTCCCTGCTAACAAGTATAGTAAAGAAAATATGTAAAATCATCAAAGATATTACATACACTAGATTAATTTAACAGATTAAGTTATAGACACTCAAATATTCAATTATTTACCGTAGAGCAACACATGAAATGACTTTTCTAAATCTAGTGCAAATGAATTAAGATGATTATATAAACCTTGATTTCAATATTACTATGCTTAGTACGGGTCGCTCTCACATAGCCATATTTAGCAAGTTACCATTCCAAAATTGTTGGCTTACTAAACAGTGTTATAATCACAGATTCAGTGATTATACACAATCTCGTTAACTCTGAAACTACTCTTAAAGTTAACTCAAAAGCATATAACTTGATTAATATAAAAGACTCAACACGAAATACACATTATGACACATAGACATATCATAAACTTCGAAATAGAAAGTATAAGTAAAAAGTAAAGCAAAGTTGTAAGGTATGCAAGTGAAAGCTGAAGTTGATCAAACCGTATCCACTCTTTAATAGGAGTCCTCAATTCCCACAATTCACGCGTCTGCTTTGAATTCGGTCTCCACTCGTATAGGACCTCCGCTAGGATGCTATTCTTTGTGAAAATTGAATAAATGAATATTGAAGAATGAAAACTTTTATTGATAAGTGATTTGCAATTACACTTATACAACAATCACTTCAATAGGTAGAGAAATCTAGTGATCGAAATAAGGTTTGAATCACTTATACATTTTCTTGCTAACACTTATGAATGTAGCAAAATTTAGATATTTTTACTCTCTATCTATGCAACACACTTATAACTCATGCCACACCACATAATCCACACAAAATTTGTTGTGTCTTGAAGCCTATTTATAGAGTTTTGCATCTATCCGAAGATTCGTGTCCATTGGCAAAGAATTACACAGCTCTAATGTGATTGGTTGAATTGGTTTGATCTTATCCACAATGGAAAGGCACCTTTTCATGATTGGTTGACTTCCAAAAGGTGTCTTTTCATTTGGTAGTTAATGGCGGTTGATCGTTCTTATCTGGTGGTTGAAAGAAGAGAAGAGTTTACCAAAAAACCATCAAGGTCGTGACTGTGAATGATTGTCGCGACCGTGAATACTTGGTTGGCAACTTTCTATTGTGAAAGTTAACAAGTCGTGATTGCTATATGTGTGTCACGATCGTGACATGCCTTTTTTCACATGATTCCTCTTTGCGATTTCTACCAATCTTTGACATCTTTGATCCTTTGCCAAACCTTAAATTCCACACATCTTTTACACCTTTTTCACTCTTTTTTCATAGATTTCCAACTTTAATTATTTTACTTCCAAGATTTAC
The DNA here is from genome assembly GCA_949673415.1 of Euphorbia schlechtendalii. Lineage (NCBI taxonomy): Eukaryota > Viridiplantae > Streptophyta > Magnoliopsida > Malpighiales > Euphorbiaceae > Euphorbia > Euphorbia schlechtendalii. Next base: position 39,607 of record CATIWQ010166806.1, on the reverse strand, counting down.
CTAGTACTTGCGTTTGCATAAAAAACAACTACATACCATGTGAAATCTTTTATATGAAGTATAAAAATGACTTAAACTATAGTGTTTAATGTGTAAAATTATCATGATAATAAGTGTAATTATACACTTATCACACCCCAACACTTAACTTTTTCCTTGTCCTCAAGGTAAACTCAACACAAGTGTATAAGTTACTTATCCAAGTTCGTACATTATTTGGTGAAAGACTATTGTAGTTAGTACAACATTCCCATGTTGCATAAGATTCAAGTAGAAGTTCGAAATTTCCCACAAATTAGTAATGTCCAATTCATATAGTCTAGTTGCATAGCTTTGCTCTTAATGGAGGTTCAACCGAATCGCATCTTCATATAAATGTTATATGCATACTCAAATATTTCCTTCTCTTAAGCATAGTATAAAGTATAAAGGACATAGAAAGCACACTTTGAATAATTTTCTTTGAAGGCATTTTTAGGTAACCTAGGATGCTAAAACGTTCTTAGTGGTTGCATTTTATGCTCCACACCACTCTCCCCTTTTTTTAGTGGTTGCATTTTAGGCTCCATACCACTTTCTCTCATTTTTTTCTTTTAAGCATATGTTTTTTGAAGTACTTTGTACTTTGCACCCATTTTCCGTGCTATGCTTCTTTTTCTTTTTTCACTCAATGAATGGTTGCAGTTTCTGCTCCATACCATTCCTTACCTTTTGCATAACTCATTGGTTTTCCTCTCTTTCTTTTGATATTTTCTCTCAATATCCTCATCCTTTATTGATTAATTTCAAATTATTATGCTTATAGTTTCCTTATACTTTAAACACACTCAATACTTATAGGACTTATTCGAGATTTGCATATAAAACTCATAGTAAGAATACTACTAGATAGTACTCCACTTAAACTTATCGGTAGAATTTTACTAAAACTATACAACTTATACTAATTCATATTGCATTGAAATGTAAATCGAAACTTACTTGGAATGTTGCTTTCGAATGTTACTCACCACTCATACTTGCCAAATTGATAAATGTTGTGCTAAAAACGCTCAAATTCAACATGCGCTCAAATTCGAAACAAAATTTTGTTCGAAGTTTGCACTAACTTCAAACTTATAATATCTAACACTCAAAATAACCTTGGACAAATGTTAGTAAAGTATAAGAATGGATAATGTATAAAAAACAAAAAAATAAGAAAAAAATTTCAAATTCTTCGATTTTTTCATTTTATTTATTTTTTGTATTTTTGTTGCGAGATTGCTTTACAAACATCCCCCCACACTAAAGAACACAATGTCCTCATTGTGGAACACTTTATTAAAATTGAAAACTAAAAACAAACAACTAGTAACTAATCTAAAAATTTGAAAAAGAAAAAGTAAAGTAAAGGAAAAATATTAAAGCTGACTATTGTGAAGGAGAATCCAGGGGACAAGGAGTAAAATGACAATTTTATTTTCAAAAGAAGGATAGTAATTTTTGAAGCATAGATTTATTACTCTTCTTAAGAATCTTCATGTCCTTTTTCATAATTCCATGCTCTGCTTGGCAATTGTCAATTTTTTGTTGCATGCTCACCTTCCAATCTTCCGAAGCTTCATCTTCTTCTTCTTCGTCTTCTTCTACTTCAAGAATTGGAGCTTTTCAATGTCGATGGCTAATGGTTGGATTACATGGTTCAATGGTAGAATCTTCATGACCCAAGATTAGCTTCTTAGTGTTATCGGAGTAGAAGTAGAATGAATATACACCATCATTCTCTTAAAGAAGTCTGGTATTCTTCAAATAATTCCCATCCATATAGGAAAAACTCACCAAGTTGTTGGACATAGGAGAGTTCACCTCTTACACCCAAGATGATAGCGGTGATAATTTCCATCGCTCCAATCTTATTCCTCATGCTTGTAGAATTCTTCTTCATCATATCCCATATAATATCCATGAATTCTGCTTTTTGCTTCATCAAAGCGCAAGAAAGAATAAACAAATATTTCTTTTGGACTTTGCTATTCTCTACTCTACAAAATGCCGAAGTGAAAAGGTATTTGTAGAGAAGAAGAATGCACTCATCCTTAATAAGTTTTTTAGGAGAATTTATGGGATCGAAGACTCTCTTACCCGATAATTCTGCCCAAACTCGATTTGGTTGAAAAGAATCCATCATGCTCATAAATTAAGAATTTCGAATCTGAACCATTCATGCATCATCTCTCTTATGACGGTGTAATGTTGTCCTTGATTACGAAATTGAATCGCCCTCTTCCTTGCATCTTCATAGTCCAATGTTACTAGACATTCGAGAATCCAATCTCGATTTTATGGAAAACACAAATCCACAAACTTTGTGAGTCCAAGAGCCAAAACATAAACCTCCATCTCTCTACAGAGATTCATTGTTTCCAAGAAGACCAAATCTGGGAATATCATTCCCGTGATATCCAATTTGTTAAGCTTTTGATAGCTTTTTCCTTCTTCTCTTGTCCTTAAAGGGAAAGGACAATCATATTCCCCTTGGTATGTTTGGATTTCTCTTCTATTTTCATATTTCTTCAAAGGCATCTTGATTTTTTTGAAGTGTAAAGGTTAAGAAAGAAAAGGTGAATGTTGAAAGTTGAAGATGAAGAATTTTCAGAGATTTTGTAAGCTTTTTGAAGATTGTGGTGACTAGGCTTCAACTTAGACCTATTTATAATGGTTTAATAGGTCTCTAATTGGTCATAATTAACAATATAGCCGTTATCGCTCAAAACTAGCTGTTAATGGCGATTTTAGCCATCTATCGTGTGTTAGATCGTGATCTGTAACAGTTATAATTTGCTCGTGTCGCTATGGCGAAGGCTTGTCACGATCGTGATCTTCCTCATGATAGAAATAGAAAGTTTACTACAAATTGTCACGAACGCAAGTTGAATGTCGTGGTCACAATCTTCTTTGATTCTTCAAATTTTCAATTTTTAGACTTGTACCTAAAATAACTTATAACACAAACACAAACGAACATTGTTAAATACAAACGATAAATATTTACTATTTTATACCTTGTGTAGTCATAGTGCAGATAGTAATTCAAAATCAATGTCTTGTTGTTCAAATTTTCATTTCATATTTAACACACCATTACAAACAAACAATAGATAAATAAGCAAACAAACAAACACCAAACAAACAACAAACACACAAAAAGAAAAGACTATACAAGGTTCTAAACCTAAATGAAAAGAAAATGATCTATTCAGAAGTTAGTGATTCAATCATTTTATCAATCTTATAACATGACTCTCATAGATCTCTTTCAACATCATACACCAAATTGTGGATGTTGTTAATCTTGCGATGAATAGAGACTTGTTCTTCCATTAAGTCATTCAACTTCCTCCTAAGATTAATTGAACTATTCCCTTCTTCCGTAGCGATTTCTCTTTCTTCCTTTTTATCAACTTCTACTCGCTCATCACATGACTTCCAATCCTAAGTTATCCCATTTTCTCCAATGCATTTAGTTAGAAATCCATACTCGAAGAAAACTTCCGTAGTTAATTTTGGAATTTCATCTTCATCAGTAAAGACTTCCTCAGCACAAGGAATTCTCCCAACTTGTCCTAGCAAATTTGCCATAGTTCGACACCCGTAAGCTATCCTACCAGGATCAATTACGGCAGACATAAGAGTCTCCATCATAATTCCTGATACGTCCACATGTATGCCATTCCAAACTGCTTCCAAGATAAACAATTCTTCAAGAATGACCGTGTCGGAACTAGTCCTACCAAATAGCACACTACTTAGATAGAAGTATAAAGCGAGCAAACAGGGGTCACGTATCCATCGAAAATAGGCAAATTCTTGTTTTATTCAACTTGGTCAGTAAGGCGATTCCATTTTGTAGTAACAATCTTTAGGGAATCCCAAATTCTTCTCCAGTGCTTTCCTTGACAACTTATGCTTATTCCCTTAGTGATGATAAACAATCCTTCTTATCATTCATCCATACTAATGATATCAGCATCTCCTTACAATTATCCTCACTGTTTCTAATGATCATGTTAGAATAGATAACGAAATTTAGAATTCTAAGGTAATACATTACCCTATCATAGATTCTTAATTGAATGAAACTATTCCTATGGATGATATAGGAACTCGTGAATTTTACATCTTTGATAGTTTTGAAGTGATCACCTTCCTCTCGATAGTAAATTAGAAAAGGCACTTTATACAACTCTTGTAGATTCGAAGGAGGAATGAGATTAGATTTGTTAGGGGGCACCATTTCGAAAAGGAAAAGGGTTGAATGATTTTCAAGGTTTGGAACAAACTTTTTTTCTGAAGAAAAAGGATTTTCAGATTTCTGAAGTGAAGGATTATGAGAATTCGCATTCACATATATAGAGTTTGAGAGAAACCATCAATAAACTACCAAACTGCTGCAGTTTTTGTACAAGTCACAATATCGATCACCAATCGTGATCGTTACTAAGCAAAATAAGAAATAGAATGTTTTAACAAGGAAATTCATGAACGTGAGTCTATGTCGCAAACACGAAAGGGTAAAATAGAAGAAAATCTTCTATTTATCAAGAATTAAGATGAAATATTATAACGTATCACCTCCAAGATTAGGATTGACAAATTATACAGTTTAGGAAAGAAATGAAATAGATATAAGTAGAAAATGTACTGTATCTCCGGAAATTTAATCTTTAGAACACACTTGCCTTCCCCGGCAACGGCACCAGAAACTTGTTCCCAAAGTTTTTGGCCATACTTGTTTCGAAAGACTTATCCCTGGTAAAGTTGCCAAAAACTTGTTCGTAAGGTTTTAACTCTACTGACTCTGAGGATTTATATTTTATAAATAAGCCAAAAACCTTGTCTCCCACTTTCCTACTGATAAGATAAGAGTTCAAAATACAAATAGGCGTTGTCAATACCGCTTATCTGAATAGAAAAATGGTGATCGTTGCAAGTATACAATTACGATGTGGTTTTAAAAGATATCAATTCCACAGGGAAGGAACCAGTTCTAAAGATCAACAAGAGGAATGGAATAAAAGAAAATAATGTAATTTATTTTGGAGGATTGGAATGATGGATGGATAGATAAATGTATAAAAGATTAGAAAAGATAAAAAGTATATAGATATTCCCTACGAACAAGTATAGCAAAGAAAACTTGCAAAATCATCAAAGATATTATGTACACTTGATTAATTTAGCAGATTTGGTTATAGACACTTGGATTATCAATTATTCACCTCAGAACAACACATGAAATGACTTTACTAAATCTAGTGCAAATGAATTAAGACAATTATATAAACCTGGATAACAATATTACTATGCTTAGTATGGGTCATTCTCACATAGCCATAATTAGCAAGCTACCATTCCAAAAATGTTGGCTCGCTAAACAGCGTTATAAGCATAGATCAAGTGATTATACACAATTTTCGTTAACCCCGAAACTACTCTCAAATTTAACTCAAAAGCATAGAACTTGATTAATATAAAAGACTCAACACGAAATACACATTATGACACATAGACATATAAAAAACATCCAAATATAAAGTATAAGTAGAAAGCAAAGCAAAGTTGTAAGGTATGTAAGTGAAAGCTAAAGTTGATCAAATCGTATCCACTCTTTAATAAGAGTCGTCAATTCCCACAATTCCTGCATCTTCTTTGAATTTGGTCTCAACTCATACATAACCTCCTCTAGGATGTTATTCTTTATGAAAATTGAATAAATGAATATTAAAGAATGAAAACTTTTATTGATAAATTATTTGCAATTACACTCATAAAACAATCGCTCGAATATGTAGAGAAATCTAGTGATCGAAATAAGGTTCGAATCACTCATACATTTTCTCGCTAACACTTATGAACGTAGTGAGATCTAGATATTTTTACTCTCTATCTATGCGACACACTTATCACTCATGCCACACCACATAATCCACATGAAATTTGTTGAGTCTTGAAGCCTATTTATAGAGTACGAAGGGTTGCGTCTATCCAAATGATGATTCATGTGGAATTCTATGGAAAAATAGTGAAAAAGGTGTAAAAAGATGTGTGGAAAACAAGGATTTGGCTTAAGATCGAAGTTGTCAAAGATCAGCAAAGTTGCAGGGAAGAATCATGAAGAAACAACATTTCACGATCGTGAAATCTATCCGCGGTCACGACTTATCACTCTTCATAAAAAAACTGCAAACCAATTTTCACGATCGCGATAAGTGATTTGTGATCGTGGCTTCTGACAGTTAATGGTTATATCTTTTCAACTACTAACCGCCAAACAACAATGATAAACCACAACCAACTGGCAAACGAAAAGACACCCTTTGGAAGTCAACTAATCATGAAAAGGTGCCTTTCCATTGTGGATAAAGATAAGACTTTGCATCCAATCAAAATGAAGTGATGCAACTCTTCGCCAATGGACATGACTCTTCATTTGGATAGACGCAACCTTTCACACTCTATAAATAGAGAATTCAATCAACCAATTTCATGGGACATGCATGGTGCAAGCAATGTATAGCAATGTGTATGCATAGATAGAGAGTGAAAATGTATAGATTTCGCTACGTTCAAAGTCTTAGCGAGAAAAATGTATAGGTGATTCAATTCCTATTTCAATCAATATATTTCTACCCAAATTCGAGCATTTATTGTATGAGTGTAATTGCAAAGCACTTATCAATAAAAGTTTTCATTCTTCAAAATTCTTTTATTCGAAATTCACAAAGAATAGTATCCTAGCAGAGGTTCTGTACGAGTCGAGATAGAATTCAAAGTAGACGCAGGAATTGTGGGAATTGATGACTCCCATTAAAAAAGTGGATACGGTTTGATCAACTTTAGCTTTCACTTGCATACGTTACAACTTTATTTCATTTTCTACTTATACTTTCTATTTCAAAGTTTATGATATGTGTATGTGTCCTAACGAGTATTTCGTGTTGCGTAATTTATATTAATAAAGTTATATGCTTTTGAGTTAACTTTAAGAGTGATTTTGGGGTTAACAAGATTGTGTATAATCATTGGATCTGTGATTATAACACTATTTACTGAGATAATATTTTTGGAATGGTAACTTGCTAAATATGGCTATTTGAGAGTGACCCGTACTAAACATAGTATTATAGTTATCCAGGTTCTTATAAGTGTCATAATTCCTTTACCCTAGACTTAGAAAAGTCATCTCATGTGTTGCTCTGCGGTGAATTATTGAATATTAGGGCATCTAGAACCTTATTTGTTGTAGTTATTTAGTGTACAAAATATTCTTGATGATTTTGCTTATTTTTATCTGCTAAACTTGTTCTTAGGGAATATCTATATATTTTACATCTTCTCTAGTCTATTCATACATCTATCTATTCTTCTGTCTATCATCTAAACCCTCCAATCAAAATTACCTATTTTCATTTACCCTGTAACTCTTATTGGTCTTTAGAACTGAATCCCTTCCCTGTGGGATTGATATCTTTTAAAATTGCATCATAATTGAATACTTGTAGTGGCCTCCATTTTTCTATTTAGATAAGCGGTATTGACAACACGTCTTCATATTTTGAACTTTTATCTTATCGGTAGAAAAGTGGGGAACAAGGTTTTTAGCATCATCATCGAATATAAGCCCTCTAAATTAGTATATTCAAAACCTTGTGATAAAAAATCAATGTCAACATGGAAAAGACCTCCAAGTAAGGTCGCGAGGTGCTGAACTAGATGCAGTGAGATCATTACCGGGGGGAAACCCATGAAGTCAACGAACATCATACAATCTGATTGCGTAACATTCATCAAAAAATCTGAAACTTCTGATATAATGTCACTTAGAAAATGCCAATCACTACCGATAAATTCGGACAATGCATCTTTCGAAAAGAAAGCAAAGAGAACTCAGTCACCATCCAAAGGAGCGATAAATTTAATCGCAAAATTGTGATCTTTAATGATGTCATTGAGTCTCGGAATTGATGATAAGTTGCTAACTTTGGTAACACAAGATAAGGGAACCCAATTTGCTAATGTGAACATATTATCAACATGCACATCATAGGCAAATTGTTTATTTGATGAAACTTTCGTGCAAGAACGTGCACCTCTTGGGGAATCACTAGAAACAAGGATTTTGGCATGTTTTTGGCTCATGATTGTGTTGATGGTGCGGCTTGAGGGGAGTAGGGTTTTTGCTCATAACTAGCTTTGAAAGCCCGGAGATGGATGTTTTCGATAAAAATTGAGTTGAGATGGTATAAATCCTCATGGAAGGGAATCGAGCTGTCAAGCTTAACGTAACTGAAATTCATGTTCTTTGTGTTTCTCTTCCTGGCAGTGTGTACCGAGCCAATAACTTCGTACTTGGCAAATACTCAGCGCATGGCTGGAGCATCATTGGAGTTTGGGATGTTTTCGATATATACCTTGAGTTTACTAGGGTTTGGATAGTTTGAGCTGTGGGCCTGGAGGTGAGGTTTGGGATGCTGAGGCAGGGTCATGCAGGTTCTGTCGGATGGCGAAGGGGAGGCAAGTGGTTAGGGGGCGCCGCCATCGGGCTGCTACTGCTAGGGTTTTTTTTACTTGCTAAAGCACAAAATTGTTATGGATCATACTTAATGAAGATTGTATTTACTTAGCTGCAATATACTTTGGTTTCACTAATTAACTAAATTGGGGTAAATTTTACTTTGTCAAAAATAAAGTCTCCTCTACTTTGCATCTTATTATCATTGGGCCAATCATCACATCGTTGATCTAATGGCGGTAAGTGACAAAGTAAAGTAAAGTTTACTTTGCTGAAAACAAAGTCACAATAGCCTACACCTAAAATAATAGTGTCCTAAAAGGTCTTATAAGGCTAATTTTGATTCGTTTTGATTGAATATAATTTCTTAAAATTATTAATATTATTATTTACAATAATAATAATAATAATAATAATAATAATAATAATAATAATAATAATAATAATAATAATAATAATAATAATAATAATGTTATCATCGTTTATGCAAAAGAAAACTTTACAAACATATAGATAAATCTTGTTCATTCATTTATGTTGTGATTTATTATGCATTTTAGAATAAAATTAAATCGTTTAATGTCTTATGTCTATCCATCTATCTCCTACTTTTCTCTACCTATATAATACTTTCCCATAAAGTAAATATTCTTATTTTAATGCTAAAATTAATATGAAATCACCTTAACGTAAATGCAAATGTATAAATTATTAATGATCCATTATTATATTAATAAAAATTGATGTTCTGAGATAGCTTAAATAACACAGCAGAGGGGGTGAATGTAGTTACTTGGTTCTTTTTAGGATTTATAAAATTCTTTCCACGTTCATTTTTTAGATGCGTGCTGAGTAATTTTATTATGAGTGCAGGTCTAAAACCTATAAACTACTCAGCTTCACTAACTTAGTTTATTTTCAATCTGTGATGATTACTTAACTCAGCTTGAATTTGCTTTTCAAGTTTAACTTATAAAACAAAGAGAATGATGAATGAGCAAAGATGCTATAAAGACAAACGATAAAGGATAGAACTTTAACACCTAAGATTTTATTCTGGTTCGACCCCAAGCCTACTTCAAGTCCACGGATTCCTTTCCAAGCTTTAATCCACTAATGTTTCTTTCCTTCCTTAGGCGAAGAAGCCTTTACAGCGAGTAGACTCTATTAAAAAAAAGTATCTTTCTTTCTAACTACCACTCAACTATAGTTTAGGTACCCTTTCTAAATAGTCACTCGGTTTGATTTAAAAAATTGCGAACTATTTCATCTTATAAGAATCGTTGAATCCTTTAACAATGTTAAGTTTAAGATAGTTTCTCTCTATTACAAACTGATTTGACAAATGAGCATTTGCTTAGAATTCTTGAGTTCGATTTTCTAAATGCTGAGAATAATTTGACAGTATTTTACCTCTTAAGAAACTCGAGGTGATTCACCAAGTTTTAACCTTTGCTTCTATCTTCTATTTATAGTTAAAGGTCTTGGAAATAGTCATTGCAAACTTATCATCCTGACTTGATCTTCCATTTCTCCTCTTCATAGATTTCAAATTTTTCCATTTGAAACAAATTCTTTGATTTTTAGAGACAGAGAACTGGAATGTTGAGGTGCAAGATTAAATCGTTAATCTTGATGCATAAAAAATTTATTTTCTTCAAGAAATTCCATTCTGATAGAGAGGTACGTGTGATGCAATGTGGAACCTTTTGATTTTTCTGATTGTTGATGTTGCAAAGGAGCACGAAGACATTGTAAAGGGCATATGTCAAAAGATGCCATTTATCTTGGAATTTAGCGAGGAATCTCCAACAGTTCGTACTAACACCTTTTCATTTTGAAGACTACTTGAATATCTTCTTTAATTTCAGTGCTTTTTCTCCTAAAAAGCATCAAAGTTATATTTCATCTCTCATAGACATCGTTAAAAGCATATGTGTCATTATATTCTCTAATTGTCAGAAGAACTCCACTTTTATTAAATAAAAGCTACTCAACTTCGCCGAGTCTATATCGAATAAACTATGGAATACTTAGCCTCACTTAGCTTTTCTTAATCTAAGCAATAACTTAATTTAAAACTTAGTAAACTAAGTTGTTTTTCCTTAAACAAACTCAAGTAAACTTATCTAATTAAGATTCTACTTAGTACTCAATTAATCTCTGTCCTATATAGTTTGTTATTTCCAAAATGTTCTAAGTATTGTGAAGTATTATTAACTTGGGTTCAACAATCTCCCCCATTTTGGAATTGATAACAAACAAGGTAGTAGAAGAGATTAATTAAATAAATAGTTTATGGATATAGAGATACCTAATAAATGATGTAAGACACCCCCATGTTGAGTGAACTCCTAAGTTAGTGTGGACTCCCTCATACTGAGTGGATTCTCTTCAATCAGAATAACTCCCCCATAATTAAAGGAATTTTTTTAACATTTGGGACTTTGTGTTACTTCAACTTCTCTTTGAGTTTGGTCTAAGTTAATTCCTACAACAATTGATAAGCAGAAATAAAATAGTATAAATAGCAAATATGAAGTTAAAAATAAACTTGTAATTTTTCATTGATGAAATAACTTAGTTAGTAAACAAAAAGTATCCTATACTAAGTGATTACAAGTCTAATTCTATATCAAAACTACCTATGTTAGTGCTGAGGCTGAGAGGAAGATGATCCACCACTTTTGGGATAGCTTGAGTGGCGTTGATGGTGTTATTGCTATTGATATTATTGTTGTTATTATTGAGGCTGAGGATGCAAAGGTTTTTGCGAGAGTGAATCTTAATATTGTTGTGCGATCCTCATTGTATCTTCAACCACTTTCTCCCCCTTTGTTATCTAGCCTTTAACAATTTGCTCAAGGCACAGATAAAAGGAGTTGAGAGTAGACTGAAAGTCCTCTTGCTTCTCGATAATGGCTAGACAAATTTCTTGCTCTAGTTGCTCCTTCCATTTTAGTGTAAGAATGTCTTAATCATTCAGCTCACGTAGAAGCAAATGGTGACACCGGGATAGATGAGCAATTTGATCGAAACCTTGACACATGCACTATTGAAAGCACAATAGGTGACCTCTGAAATTTGATGTAGAAAGGGAAATCTTCAACTTTGCTTCCATGTCAATGATTCGAGGGCTCAAGCTGTGCATAAACTTTACAGTAAACTTGATATCCACTGCATCATACATCCAGTCATTACCAATTGATTTACATTCATCTACACAGTGTGAAGATGATCCTTAAGGTTGTTGATTTTCTTATGCATTGAGAGACCATTTTCAGGGTTTAAGGACTTAGTTGGCTCAGGAAATAACTTCCCCATTGCTTCTAGGAGGGATTTGTATGCCTTCTTTACTATATCTTCAATATTTTCATTAATCACTTTGCAGGCTCAGTGAAGTCCTTCTCCAAGCGCATCAAGGTTTAGCATTAGTTTGTCCATTTTCTTTGCAACATCCTTAATAGTTTTGATGACTCTATCAATCTTTTTATCATAATTCACCATTAGCTTGGACATCTTTTCCATCACCTCGCACATTTTGTACCCCAAGATCTTTATTGACATCTATCTACTTAGACAACTCACTGATCTTATTATTTGTAAATGTCTTTATTTTGGCATGTTCTTCACCAAACTTATGAAATTGTGTAGTTTGAGTAGCCAAGATGGAATTCAAACAACTCAGCTACTCTACATCTATGTCTATACTACCCTTCATCTTTCTTACCACTCTATTGGTAATGATAGTAGACGTGGGAATAAAGGAGACAACTATGTTGAGCTGAGCTATATAATCAATCAACCCGGTAAGAATTAGTGCCATATTGTCCACCAAGCTTTAGCACTTTCCTTCGCAAGATGATTTTATATTGCATACAAACTCGCTTGAATCTTCTCAAATTCTTCATAGTAAATAAATTCGGAGGGAATACTGAGTGAGCATCGAACTCAAGAAGCTTTGCCTTTGATTTGAAGGAAAAGTCTATTAATTCTTGAGCTAGCTATTAGCATTTGGCTTACTACTCCATCCCATCAGTTTGGAGAGTGGGGAATTTCTTCATGGCCAACTCCCTTATCTGAGCCAAAATGGTTGAATCAGCCAAATCTTCTTGGACTAGCTTATTGTTGGAGGGAATTGCTTCATTGTCTGTAAAATTTGCCTTAGCCATTTCCTCAACTGCTGTTCCTTGCTGTGCGGAGTTCTCAACTTTAAGAACTTCTCCAATAAGAGGGATTGAAGGGGTAGAGGTTGGTTTTGAAGAAAGGGTTAGTGTAGAGATGTTTTGTACATTTTGAGAAGAAGTGGGGGTTAGTTAGATTTTACAGGAGAAGGGATAAGAGCAGTTTGAGTGTTTGGAGGAGGTGAAGAATGGGTGATATTTTCTTGAAAATAAGATGGAGAGGAAAGAGTATATACTGGTGAATTTATAGTAGAAGGTATTGTGGAAGGATAATTTACAATAAAAGAAGGAATTTGGGAATTTATGAAAGAAGATTGTTACGGATTAACAGGAGAATTAAGTGAAGGATTTATAGAAGAAAAAGGAGAGGGATTTTTAGGTACCTGGGGGTTGGCTGTTTGACCCAAGATGGGTTAGCCTCAGGAAACTCATTTTGAGATGGAAGATTCCTAGTATGCTAAGTGAGGAGTTGGCTTGGATTGCTTGAATCAAGATGACCAAGTTCTTCCTGATTAATGACCTCTACATTATCATCATCTTCTTCATTGCTCACTATCTAAAATTCTACTTTGAGCATATAGTGGCAAATTTCTTAGGTTGAGAGCCTCTATCCTTAGAGATAACTTTCTCCACTTGAGCAACTTCTCCAAGACTGATGATTTCAGGGTCCTCTTTGCCTTTTTTAGAACTACCCTAACCCGCATCATCCTCAACCTCTTCAAGTTTACGCTTCTTCTAGCGAGGCCTTCTCCTTGCTCTCTATCATCCTCCTCTTCTTCAGCCCTTTGTTTCACCCCAGCTTTATTCTAAGCATAAGTTTTGAGTTTCATTTTATTCCTTTACCTAGCTTGAGGTGGGGTAAATGGATCTCCTATCCTTGCTTTTGCTAGGCTTGATCTAAATTTTTAAGTCCCAACTTTAGCTTTTGGAGATGAGGGAGCAGAATCTGTGGATATTTGCTCTAATTAAGCTAATAGGGTAAATGCTGGTTAATCAAGATAGTAATTGAACATGAAAATGTTGCAATACATAATTTTAAAACTTAAAATTAACCTAATGATCTCCTAAGCATGCCATGATTCATATAATCTAGGTTAAAATGTTCCATAAATGCTTTTAGGTTTATAAAGCTTATAAAAGAAACATAGCATCTAAGTTTAGAGCATTACCAATTGATGTGTGCTTTCTCTCTTTTTGGTGACGGTGTTCCCTTAGAGCAATTCGGTAGAACTTTGTTAACGTGAGCTTCCAAACTAGGAGAGCCTCTATGATTGATCCACACAGATCTTCACCAACAAAAACCTAATTAAGGAAGAACCCGTTAGTCAATAGCAGCTGCTAGACCGCTCGAATACCAACCTGAAAAGTAAACTAAGAAGGCTCACTTTAGCAAGAGCCTTCAAAAGAATTCTTCATTTATTTGGAGAAACTCATGGAGGATCTAGCACAATGAACGAACAGAGAGATATTGAACTCAGAGAGAAAAACTAAGCCAAAGTGTGTATTAAATAATGAGAGAGGGGAGACCTATATATAGGGAAAAAAAGGGGAGTGTTTGAATCCCCCTCAATTACAAAGTGGGATGGGATTATCCCATCCCACTTAGCGGGTTAGCCACAACACAAGACAAGCCTTTATAGGCTCGCCTTGCTACTGCAAGCATGGGTTTGCATCCTACCGCATGCCCATGCTTGCGAGCTACCCGCGTAGCCTAGCGGGCTTGCTCTGCTGTGAGCGGACAACACAGAGCGATGGGCCAAGAGCGCGCTAAGATGAGAGGCATGGTTCACTGGGGTGTTTTAAGTTATAAATGAAATTTACCAGGTCGAGGACCCGGATGGTTTGGTTGAGAAAGCGAAATAATTTTTTATCGGTCAAACTCGAATCCTTCATCTCTTAGTGTAGAGTCCCTGATAAGTGTATAATTACACTTATTATCATGATATTTTCAGTTATAAAATGATATGGTTTAGAGTCATTTTATACTTCATATAAAAGATTTCACGTGGTATGTAGTTGTTTTTTATGCAAGTGCAGAAACTAGGTGAATCTTGGGAGTAAAATGATCAAAGATAGAATTCTATGTAAAAAGAGTGAAAAAGGTGAAAAATATGTATGGAACATAATGAATTGGCTTAGGATCGAAGTTATCAAAGATAAGCTAAGTTGAAAAGAAAAATCAAGAAGAAAAACACATGTCACGATCGTGACACCCATTCGTAGTCTTGACTTGTCATTCTTCACAAGCAGAAAGTTGCCAACCAATATTCATGATCATAACAAGTATATCGCGCTTGAGACTTATGACGTTTTTTGGTCAACTCTTCTTAACTTCTAACCGCGGGATAAGAACGATCAACCGCCATCAACTGTCAAATGAAAAGACCTCTTGGAAGCAATCCAATCATGAAAAGGTGCCTTTCTATTGAAGATGAGGATGAAACTTTGCATCCAATCACATTAAAGTGATGCAACCCTTCACCAATAGACACGACTCTTCGTTTGGATAGAAGAAACCCTTCACACTCTATAAATAGAGTCCCAAACCAACCATTTTCGTGGGAATGCATGGTAGTGTGTAGATGTGCAACGTGTATGCATAGATAAAGAGTGAAAATTGTATAGATTTTTCTATGTTCAAAGTGTTATCGAGAAAAATGTATAAGTGATTCGATTCTTATTTCGATCACTAGATTTCTCCACATATTCGAGCGATTGTTGTATGAGTGTAATTGCAAAGCACTTATCAATAAAAGTTTCTTTTCTTCAACATTCATCTGTTTGATATTCACAAAGAATAGCATCCTAGTGGAGGTTCTGTACGAGTCGAGACCGAATTCAAAGTAGATACAGGAATTGCAGGAATTGACGACTCCCATTAAAGAATGGATACAATTTGATCAACTTTAGCTTTCACTTGCGAACCTTACAACTTTACTTTGTTTTCTACTTATACTTTCTATTTCGAAGTTTATGATATGTCTATGTGTCATAATGAGTATTTTGTCTTACATCATTTATATTAATGAAGTTATATGCTTTCGAGTTAACTTTAACAATGATTTTTGGGTTAACAAGATTGTGTATATTCACTAGATCTGTGATTATAATGTTGTTTAGTGAGCCAACATTTTTGGAGTGGTAAATTGCTAAATATGGCTATGTGAGAGTGACTCGTACTAAGCATAGTATTATTGTTATCCAGGTTTTTATAAGTGTCATAATTTGTTTACCCTGGATTTAGAAAAGTAATTTCATGTGTTGCTCTACGGTGAATAATTGAATATTTGGGTGTCTAGAAATGTGTTTGTTAAATTTATCTAGTGTATGAAATATTCTTTATGATTTTGCATGTTTTTCTCTACTATACTTGTTCTTAGGGAATATCTATATAGTTTACATCTTCTCTAATCTGTTCATGCATTTTTCTATCATTAGTCTATCATTCAAACCTTACAATTTATCTTATTTCTTTTGTTTCGTAACTCTAGTTGGTCCTTAGAACAGAATTCCTTTTGTGTGGGATTGATATCTTTTAAAACTACATCGCAACTGCATACTTACAGTTATTATCATTTTTCTATTTGATAACCGATACTAAGAACACCTGTTCATATTTAGAACATTTATATTATCAATAGAAAAGTGGGGAACAAGTTTTTGGTACCGTTGCTGTGGATAAGCCTTTCGGAACATGTATAGCAAAAATCTTGAAAATAGTTAGCAGGTTCATTGCCCTCTTGACTACTATCTCTGAGCCAATCTTTACGTTGCTATGGAAATAGCAACCGGTGGTGTGGAATGACCAATGCCAGATCACATTTGAAAGAATCAAGCAATACTTGATCAACCCTCCTATCTTGAAGCCTCCCTTCTCGGGGTGCCCTCTTGTTCTTTACTTAGCCGTTGTTTGTAGGGGCAACGCTAGTGCAAGAGCATGATGATATACTACTTAAGCAAGAAGCTTCTAGAGTATGATACCCGCTACACGATGGTGGAAAAGATTTGCGCCGCAATGGTATAGCTAACTAAGAAGTTACGCTACTATTTCCAATCTTATCGGGTGCAAGCAGTGGCTACGGTCTATCCCATGAAATACTTGTGCTAGTCTCCCACATTGGCAGGCAAACTTTCTTGGTGGTTGTTGCTCCTTTGAATTTGACATTGAGTATATCACCAGGAAAGTTATTAAGGGTCGAGAAGTCACTGAGTTCTTAGCCAATCAGGTAATGGACTCTGACTATGTGGAAAACTTGGAATTCCTGGGCGAACAACTAACTGTGGTATAAGAAGTCAAGAGGGAATGGACCATGTACTTCGATGGTGTCATGAATCGCAAAGGGATAGGCTTGGGAGTGGTTTTGATCACATAGTAGAATGAAGACATCCCATTATCTAAATGCTTAGAATTCCCTGTCACGAATAACGGGGTAGAATACAGATCTTGTTTATTCGACTTGGAAGCACTAAAGTAGGTTAGAGCCAAAGAAGTCTCAGTCATCAGAGATTTAGCCTTGGTAATTTGGCAAGTGACCGGTAATTGGGAGATTAAGGGGGAGTCACTTCGCCCCAAACTAGAAGTGGTCTGGGTAGCCTCTGCCAAGTTTGATAAATGTGTATTCCATCACGTATTATGAGAGAATAATCAAATGGCGAAATCCTTAACCATGCTGGCCTCTATGTGAGAATGGCCCCAGACCCAACCCATCAAACCTTTAATTCTTCAACTGTCCAAGGAGCCTTATTATTGTCGGGCGGTGAAAGTTGGGGAAAACTTGGATTCCGAATGCTACTACATCGACATTGTCAGATTCTTGAAAGATGGTGTTTATCCTAAGGGTGCCACAGACTCGGAGCGCACTTCCCTCCATCTCTTAGCCATCCAATTCTGGTTTCTCGACAATGATCTATTCCGATGCACCTTCGAGTGTTTGTTGCTCCATTGCTTGACTAAGAAAGCGGCCCTGCTTATAATCAGATGAATGCAAGTGGGAGATTGTGGACCAAATATGAATAGTTTAACTCTGGCCAAAAAGATCCAGCTTCAAGGGTATTATTGGACCACCATGGTCACCGACTGCGTTGCGGAGGTTAAGAAATGTCACGAATGCCAAATTTATAGAGACCTTAGCCATCTACCACCCTTGGATCTCCACAACTTATCTACTCCTTGGCCATTCTAGGCATGGAGGATCAACATAATTAGAGAGATTCGCCCTTCCTCCAGTAATGGCCATAGATTCATTGTAGTGGCGATCGATTACTTCTCTAAGTGGGTGGAAGCAAAATCCTACTCCAATATCATCGCCAAGAAAATGGCAAAGTTCTCAAATAATGGAGTTCAATTCAAAGGGAAAACCGCAGAGCTCCTCTAGAAATACTGTATTGAGCATCACCGCTCCTCACCATATAGACCACAAGCCAATGGGGCAGCTGAAGCAGCTAACAAGTCCATTAAGAAAATCCTGAGCAAGATGGTGACTACTTATTGAGATTGGGTAGATAAGCTACCTTTCACAGTCTGGGGCTATAGAACGAGCATTCAAATCCCCAAAAATTAGACTCCATTCTCACTAATATACGAAATGGAGGCGGTTTTACTGGTGGAGACAAAAGTGGGATCTTTAATGATAGCCCTAGAAGCCAAGTTAGGGGAGTCAGAATGGGCCAGAGCTAGGTTTGAACTGCTTAAATGATTTATGAGCATCACCTCAAGGCTCTAGATCACCTGCAAATGTATCAACAGTGAATGGCCAGGGCATACAACAATAAAGTCAAACACTAGAGGCAACCCCTGAAAGTAGGAGATTTAGTACTAAAGCAGCTGAGACCTTCGAATGTAGACATCAGAGGGAAGTTAAGGCCCAATTAGGAAGGTCCGTTTGTGATAAAGAAAGTGCTAAGAAAAGGGGCAATTAAGATTATGGATATGGATGGCAATGAATTCGTCAACCTGATCAATCAACACAAGCTTAAGCACTACCACGTTTAGGAAAAGAAATAAATCCAGAAAAGTATTAGAAAACACAAAAAATATATGTAAATAAGCCCATCAGCTAACACTCTGTTGGTTGAGCAAAAATTAGGGCCTTTTTTCGCAAAATAAGATAGTCCGTTGAGTTGAAATCCCGAAAGGGCGATTCAAACAAAACTTAAGATAATGAGTGACAAATAAATTCATTAGTTAGAAAACCTGAGAGGGCTAGATAATGACACGAATCAGATCACTCGAAACATGTGTAGTTTGATTGATTTTATCAATAAAGATATCATTTCTTACTGAAAATATTTATGCGTATGATTATGGAAATGTATGAATGCCAATGGTTGAAATATCACAAGAAAACAACAAACATCTTACAATACAATTAGTCCAACAGTTTGTACTTAGGAAAGGAAAAGACAAATAAATCCAATAGAATCATACCACACTAGTATATTATAAGAAAAAGTCGATTAATTTTTACTTTTTTAAAATAGCTTCATTCTCAACAAATCATCAAGCTACCTCTACCTATGGCTATAAGGGCTCATCCCATCTTCCTTCCTCGACCACTCGCGCATCACCTAGGCATATCACTCAAGGTTTGTTAAGGACCGAATCGCTCCTAGCCATTCATGATAGAAATTATCCATCTTCTTAG
The DNA here is from genome assembly GCA_949673415.1 of Euphorbia schlechtendalii. Lineage (NCBI taxonomy): Eukaryota > Viridiplantae > Streptophyta > Magnoliopsida > Malpighiales > Euphorbiaceae > Euphorbia > Euphorbia schlechtendalii. The sequence goes on along the minus strand of CATIWQ010166806.1, from coordinate 20,225 downwards.
TCTCAGCCGCTCCATAATCATGGCAAGTAAAATGAGTGTGCTGAATCCACAAGATCGGTAGCCTATCTAACCAAGAATGATGCCACTCAAAAACTGGGAAGAGCATATACTACAAGGTATCCTTTGGCGCCTCCCGTACTTCCTACATATGTGGTTGGGTGAGTAGAATGTGGAGAGGTATAACCCCATCAAAAGAATCCCACCCTCGTGCATTAGGACTACGACTTGAGTGATCACCCACTAAGGGAAAAGCCAGTAAATTCTGTCATCAGAGAGCCGGCTAAAAACTTGAATCCAGCTCTGCTCAGTCATCTGAAAATGGCCCTATAAATAAGCTTCAAAACCCCTCATAATTACCAAAAAGCTTTTAGCTTATTTTCTCTCTATTTCTACTCTCCTCTTCTTTTGTTGTGTGAGATCCTCCACGAGTTTCTCCAAACAAATTGAAGAGTTCTTTAGAAGGCTCTAAGTTTAAGTGAGCTTTCGGTGTTTGTTTTTGGGTTAATTTACGAGTGGTCTAGCAACTGCTGTCAATCCACGAGTTCTACCTCTTTGAGGTTTTGGTCTATGAAGATCCGTGTGGATCAAGTCATAGAGGCTCGCCTAGTTTGGAAGCTTGTGCCTTCGGAATTGCTCAAAAGGAACGTTGCTACCAAAAGAGAGATTAAACACACATCAACTGGTAATGCTTTAATCTTTAGATGCTAGGTTTATTTTATATGTTTTATAAACCTAAAAGCATCGATGGAACGTTTTAACTTAGATTATTTCAATCATAACATGCTTAGGAGATCCTCAAGTTAATTTTAAGTTTTTTATCTCCGCCTTACAACCTATGCATGTTCAATTACTGTCTTGATTAACCAATAGTGGTATCAGAACCTGCCTTATGCTATGCATGATTAAAAATAATATGTTGAAATGTGATTTTCAATTCCTATTATAGAAAATGATGTGATAACTAGGTTAAGGTTTTGCACAAACTTAATCTAGGTGATTATCATATAAAATTAGCAATTTTTTACCATATAGGTAAATGCTTTAATTAAGGGTCGTCGCGTACTTCACTTAATTAAAGAATGCAATCTTTAAATCATAATTATTCGTGGTATAACGAATCAAATTACCCGTGGTAATTTTGGCAAGGAATGGACAAGGTTGCTCATCCACTTTAAGGGGGCCTCTCCTACCTGAAAATTACTATCTGTATTAGATTCAAGTATACCCAAGGGATTTTTATGACTTAATCGATTTCTAGTATGAGAATTTATTCCACATGTGACTTCACAAACATGGTTTAAGTTGTTAAATTAAAACATGTAGACATAGGTACAAGAACTTAAACATGGACCTTGTTTATTCTGCATGCTATATGGAGTCTTGGCATAATGGAATGATTATGATATACAAGCCAGAGCATGTTCCCTTAGAGTTAATAATTCCTAATAACACAGGATTATTATTTCATAATCATAGCCATCGTATAAGACCTAGACTAGGGCAAGACCAATGGCACCAATGAAATCCCTACAATAATATTAAGGTGGAAAAATGTCTTCCCATCATAAGTCGTGATACGAGCCTTATTAACCGATGTAAGCACATGTACAATATGCCTTCCTTTAACATGTGTTTGGTCTTGAGACTAGATGGGGTTAGTGCCTTTACCAAAGAGGGTTAGTTATCCATATTATTGGAGTTAATGCCAAATTGGAGACAGATTTGAGGAGTTGTACAATTTGGTATGCACCTCTCGAGAAAGAGAACTCAAATAGATTAGCAATTGCAAGAGATGCAAATGGATAGGTTCCAACCATAGTTATATTGACTTGACATGTGATAGTGGGGGTCATGATGAGTGGCTATGGATGCTACCTACTAAAAAAAATTAGTTCAACCAAATTTCCCGAATTTGAATAGAAGGGGCTATTTAAATGTTAATAAAATACTAGGAAATTATTTGTTTAATTAAAGACCTTATACATATATTAATGTCTAAGCAAATTTTATCTTATATCTAGGTTGAATATGATCACTAACAAAATTACTCGCATTAACTTCAGCCCTCTTAACAATATCAAATATGATTTTTATAACCTCAATGAGTGGTTTGAGACTGTTAGAGGAGTTCTTCAGAACTACTACCTGGATTATGTTCCAACTGATCCCAGTCCCAAACACCTCGGTAAGAATGCTTTTGCATGTGAGATGAATGATTAAGAGGAGCACAAGGGAAACTGTGAGTTTGTTACAAAACTCATGTTAGACCATATACTTCCAAGGTATGCACAAGTATACAAAGGGTTGGATCTCACAACCATGATTCATCATCTCAAGTCAGTGGAAAGTTTAGAGAATGAACTATTCCACATCAGATTGCGGGGAGACACCTCAGTAGTAGAGTTGGTTATAAACATTTATGACAGCTCCGAGAAATTGAAAGAGTTGAGAGTTGAGTACAATGAGCAATCTTTGAAAGAGATGGTATTGAGGGTATTACCCAATAAATATGACTCCTTCAAAAAGACGCTCAAGGAGTGTTCTCCCAACTATACCTTGACCCAACTCATGGATTTGCTTGATATTTATGAAATTGACTTTAGAAACAAACTCAAAGAGCAAGCCAATGTTGAGGACCTTAAGCTGAAGAAATTGAAAGGTTTAAAAGTTAAGAGAAAGCTCATGAGGAAGTTAGAATTGAAGAAAGAAAAGATTTCTCATGAAACAAGCTCATCGGATGATGATAGATGTGTCTCTAACATCTGGAGGTATGTTCATACCAGAGAGTTTCTCTATAGTTCCCTATGAGTCTACTTGGGTATTAGATATTGGTTATGGTACTCATTTATGTATTTCTATGTAGGAATTGTGGAATAGTAGGAGGCTTGCAAAGAGGGAAATGGACCTTAGAGTTGGAAATGGAGAACGGGTTGTTGCAACGGCTATAGGGACATTTAGCCTTCGTTTTCCTAGGGGCCTATTTTTAGTTTTGAATAATTGCTATTATATTTCAGCTATCACTAAGAATATTATTTTTGTTGCACTTCTAGCAACGGAAGGATTTGAAATTTTTTTCTCTCATAATAAATGTCAAATTCAGCGTGACAATATTCTTTATGCTTGTGGAATATCTCTGAATGCCATATATGTTGTAGATACTAAAACTGAAATTCTAACTATGAACATTGTTAAGAAATTGAAATTAGATAATGAGAAATCCTCATACTTATGGCATTGTCGTCTAGGCCACATAAATGAGACTTGCTTAACTGAGTTACACAAATGTGGAGACTTAGGCCTAATGGAATGGGCTTACTATGGTGTGTGCGAACCTTGTTTAAAAGGGAAGATGGCTAAGAAACCTTTCAAAGGAAAGGGTTAGCATGCCACTAGTACCTTGAAAATAATACATTCTTATGTATGTAGTCTAATGAGTGTTAAGACACATGAGGGTTTTGTCTACTTCATAACCTTTATTGACGATTACTCGCGATATGGTTATTTGTACCTTATGAGGCACAAGTCTGAAAGTTTTGATGCTTTTAAAGAATTCAAAATTGAAGTAGAGAAATAGCTTGGGAAAAGTATCAAGAACCTTCGATCCGATCTAGGGGGTGAATACTTAAGCCAGAAGTTTCAGGATTATATAAGGGATAATGGAATTTTATCCCAATGGATACCTCTTTATACACCCCAACACAATGGAGTGTCTGAAAGGAGAAATCGAACCCTACTCGATATGGTTTAGTCTATGATGACCCAAGCAGAACTTAGTTTATCCTTTTGGGGTTATGCACTTGAGAGCACATTTTATATACTAAATAGAGTGCCCTCTAAATCAGTTAATCAAAATCCATACGAGTTATGGTGTGGTAAGAGACCCGCTCTTTCTCACCTAAGAGTTAGGGGATGTCCTGCATATGTTAAAAGGACAAGTTCAGATAAAATGGGTGCTAAGTCTGATAGATGTCTATTTATAGGTTACCCTAAGGGGACTATAGGGTATACCTGTTATGATCCCGAGGAAAAGAAAGTCCTTATTTCCAGAAATGCTCAATTCCTCGAGAATGAGCTTATACTTGCGAAAGCTAGTGGGAGCATTCTTGAGTTAGGCACTCAAGTAGATAAAAAAGGTAGTCAATTGATTATACCTACACCTATTACACAAGATAGTGTAAGTATGGAATAGCTTATTATTACACTAACATTGCATAGGTCAGGTCAGGCTCCAATCGCTCCCGAGCGATACGGGTTTATCACCACTGATGATAAAAATCTCATCTTTATGGAAGATGATGAGCCCAAGACTTATAAGGAAGCAATGGAAGGCTTAGAATCTGATAAATGGCTTTCATCCATCAGATCAAAGATAGACTCCATATACAAAAATCAAGTCTGGAACTTGGTTGATGCTCCAAGTGGGATTACGCCCATAGGATGCAAGTGGGTTTTCAAGAAGAAAACTGACATGGATGGTAACATAGTTACCTATAAAGCAAGGCTGGTTGCAAAAGGGTACAGTCAAAAAGAAGGTATTAAGTATGATGAAAACTTTTCACAGATGGCCATGCTGAAGTCTATTAGGATACTCGTTGCCATCACCGCTCATTATAATTATGAGATTTGGCAGATGGATGTGAAGATAACATTCTTAATGGGAATCTAGACAGGGATGTGTTTATAACACAACCCAAGGGTTTCGCATCCAAGGATGGCTCTAAGGTATGCAAGTAGTACAAGTTCTCTATCAGGCTAAAAGACGAATACAATCAAGAATCTGTTAACTATGAGTCCATTTATAGACTTAAGCAAGCATTAAGGAGTTGGAATATTATGTTCGATGAGACAATCTAAGAAATCGATTTTGTATCGAATGCTAATGAGCCCTGTGTATATAAAAAGGTTAGTGGGAGTGCGATCATTATCCTTGTATTATACGTCGATGACATATTATTAATAGGAAATGATATTCCTTTTCTTCAGATAGTTAAGACGTGGTTGTCAAAGAAGTTCTCCATGAAAGACCTTGGAGAAGCAGCTTTTATACTTGGCACTAAAATTTACTGAGATAGATCTAAAAGGCTGTCAGGTCTTTCACAAAGTACATACATAGATAAGGTTTTGACTAGATTTAACCTTGAGCAGTCAAGAAAGGGTTATCTCCCAATGTCTTATAGGATTAACCTTTCTAAATTTGAGAGTCTGAGAACACAAGAAGAGAGACTGTGCATGAATGGAATACCCTATGCCTCAATGGTAGGGTCCATCATGTATGATATGGTATGCACTTTCCTAACGTGTCACATGTGTTGAGTGTCATGAGTAGATTCCAATCTGACCCAGGTGAGAAGCACTGGATGGTTGTTAAAATTATCTTCAAGTACTTTAAAGGGATACACCAATGCGAGTTTTCAATCAAATAGGGATGATTATAAGTCTCAGTCAGGTTATGTGTTTATGTTTAATGGAGGGGCAGTTGTTTGGAAGAGTTTCAAATAGAATATGACTGTCGATTCAACCACAGAATCTGAATACATTTCTTCTTCAAAAGCGACTAATGAAGCTATCTGGCTTAAGGGATTTATTGGTGATCTCAGTGTGGTGTCCAACATGTTAAATCTGATAGCTGTCTATTACAATAACAATGGGGCTATTACTCATGCAAAGGAACCACTATCTCGCTAGAAATGTGGACATGTACTTAGTAAATACCATCTCATTCAAGAGATAGTAGCCAGAAAGGATATAAATTTAGAATACGTCCCAACGGATCAGAATCTTGAGGGTGGGCTAACTAAACCATTAACTCAGGTTAAGCATGACTAGCATGTTAATGAGTATGGTATGAAGCACATGGCCAATTGGCTCTAGTGCAAGTGGGAGATTGTTAGACATGATGTATGCCCTAGAGGCAATTAATGCAATATGTCTTTATTAGCTACAATTTACAAACAGTTTTGAATTATTAATAATAATCAAAGGCATCTTTGTTACTTATTCGCGCTTTCTATTTATTGTATCTCACCGGTATCATATATGTTTAACAAGGTATATGCACATTGATGAAATAAAGTTCGTGACTAATTCATAGCGTAAAAGTGCAAGGACATAGTGGGAGCAATGTGGAGTGAGAACTGCACATATTGTTACTATGAATAGTCTGAATATCCCTAGTCATAGTTTCATTGAGACTAGACATCAATGGAGCGGATAGACTAGCATGTGTAGGCTTACTCCTTAGATTAGTTACAAGAAGCCAATCTAACAACCTGAAGGTGGTACCTTGAGTGAATACATGAATGTATTCGGGTAATACATTGGAGAAAATTATAAGACAGATACTAGGAAATAACTATATCCATGTGTTGGTGTCATGTCTTATTATAGTAACAGTACAAGTATCCTCAGACCTGAGATATCGGTTACCTTATGTAGGAGTTGCTATACTTTGGGTCATACTTACTCATACCCTGGTGATCAGGATGATACGGGTGATTATGGGTATAGAGATGATCACATATTGGTAAGCTATGTAGTCAAGATGGGATCCATCGCTCCTGATATAGTAATATAATGGAGATGTACCTTAGGGCCCCTTGTTGAAGTGACACTCTCATAAACCTCTGATCAAAGTATATGATTGATGGAACAGGTTTCTAATCGATCAAGATACAAAATGGTTGAGTGGTGTTCTTCGTGAACAAGTCTAATTCTAGGATAGCTACGACTATTACATGAGCTAACACTTAATCCGAGCTCAATAAACTTGATGGTACTTAACTTGATGGAAGGAGTGTATTGTACTTGTACTACTGCAGAATCGGACCAATTCATAGGCACGTGACGTTCCATGTATCGGGGGATCATATGCCTTTGCTAGAAAGCCCATTTGATCGTCTAGAGCTATCAAGTTCTATAATGGTCTAGAACACTGAGCCTAAAGGTTCCCAAATGGGAAGCCAAGTTTAGGTTAATCCATAGCGGCTCTATACTTTGGGATCCTATGAGGTCACACACTTTGGGTCTTTATCGAACCATGTAAAGAACCTATGGACTAAGTTTGTACTGAAAATATAAGTCACGAAATCAATGAGAAGAATTATTAATTGGTTTAACCAAATTAATAATTAAAAAGAATTATGAGAAAATAGGAAAAAGGTTGCACGAAGCGAGCAAGGGATTTTTCCCGTTGCGAGTGGGTCCCAAACTAAACATGGGTTGTTCTTAGTGTGGCATGCGCGGCTACCCAGCGAGCCAACGGACTTGCGGGCTGCTAACATGCGGGGGCAACCCATGCTAGCAGGTTGCAGGTCGTAACTGCTACTACAAGTCAGTGCTTGCACGGCCTGCGCTTAAGCCTCCAAGCTGGGCTTGCGTGAAGGCCCACAAGCCGTAGCTTGAGGCACAAAGCAAGCGGGCTTGCCTTGTGGCAACCCGCAGGTACCTATACCCACGTGGTTGACCTGCTAGACATAGGATGGGATTTATCCTACCCCATGTAGAGTTTTGGGGGAGTCTATCACTCCCCTTTTTTCCCTATAAATAGGCTTCAAAGCCTCTCATAATTAACACACACCAAAAAGCTTTAAGCTTGTTTTCTCTCTAATTTCTACTCTCCTCTTCTTTTTTTGTGCGAAATCCTCCATGAGTGTCTCCAAACAAATTTAGGAGTTCTTTTAGATGGCTCTAACTTTAAGTGAGCTTTCAGTTTTTGTTTTCGAGTTAATTTACGAGTGGTCTAGCAACTACTATTAATCAATGGTATCTACCTCTTTGAGGTTTTGGTCGGTGAAGATCCATGTAGATCAAGTCATAAAGGCTCTCCTAGTTTGGATGTTTGTGCCATCAGAATTGCTCAAAGGGAACATCTCTACCAAAAGAGAGTTCAAGCACGCAATAATTGGTAATGCTTTAATCTTTAGATACTAGGTTTCTTTTATATGTTTTATAAACCTAAAAGCATCTATGGAACGTTTTAACTTAGATTATTTCAATCATAGCATGCTTAGGATATCCTCAAGTTAATTTTAATTTTTTGATTTCCACCTTGCAACCTATTCATGTTCAATTACTGTCTTGATTAACCAACACCACATCCATTGCGCACCAATAAGTGCATAGCTCCTTGTAGGAGAGCTCACCCACTCGGGGGGTTACGCTAAATAACTCATGCACTCGGCTAATGACTCAATGTGAGGTGGAAAAGTGATCCATGAAGACATCGAAGTGGATGGCCCCCTCGTGCCAAGGCAGTCCGGTCATCGCCACCACATCCGAAGGTGTAATGGTCAACTCCCTTACTGGTAGATGGAAGGTGTGGGTAGTCTCGGACCATTGCTCGACCAAGGCAGTGCATGCCAGATGGGACAAGTGAGGCATGTGTGCTAGTATGATCCGAGAGAGCCCGCCAAATCCGGTGGCGTCGATAGCATCTCGAAGCTCTAGGTCTCCGGCTGTGTGGTTCCACCACCTCCCAATAGCCCCTATACCAGCAAAGTTGGTATAGGTCTATAGCTGCAAAAGCAAACAGAAAAAATATGAAGGTTAATCACAAAGCCAACGCAAGGATCCATATCCTTTTTATCATAAATAGGCATTTCAATTCAATATTTTCAAACATACAAACCATAGAAATTTGTAAATTGCACTCAGAAGCGGCTTTTGGCAAGGCAGAAAATGTCTCTGCCCCTACCTCTATCATTCAGTTAATGGCATTAGCAATGCCATTAACAATATTGCAATATCATTAACAACATTGAAATATCATTAATGACATTGTGCAATGTCATTAACGACATTGTAGGTGTAGAGGCACAAACAATTCTGCCTGCAACTTCAACCCTTAAAATCCAAATTTTTGCAACCAAATCCCCCACATGGAGTTCTAAGTCATACTAAACTATCTATAAACAACAAAAAAACCTAATTATGTATCAATTTCCCACAAAACATGCATTTTTCATAGGATTTAAAATGTAGGGTTCAAACTAAAATCGGGAAAAAACTCGGAATCGAGGGAGTTTCGAGTTTCCTGGACCATAGAAGCATGCTCCTCGAGATTGGGGCACAAAGTAGTGATGGGAGAATTGAAAGAAAAACCAACGAAATCATCTCCACTCTTAAAGCAATACGCCTCCGCTACCGAGAACTGTTTGAAGTTCGGGATATTGGGGATGTGCTTAATGAGAGGACAAAGAGATAACCTTCGGGTTGCGAGATTTGATTTTGCAGAACATTTTTGCTTAGGGATTTAAGAAGAAAATTGAGTTTTTGAGAGGTAGGAGGTTATTTTTCGGGTAAAGAAGGAGAATGGGGAGAAATTAGGTTTTATTTTAAAACCTGGGAAGCACGATGCCGTTAACGACATTGCAATGTTGTTAATGACATCATGCAATATCGTTAACAACATCATGCAATGTTGTTAACGACATAGGCTTTAGCCCAGCCCATTTCTTTTATTTTTCAGCCCAAACTCATTTTTACCCCTTAAAATTCATTCATAGTGTATTTTAACCTTATAAAAGTCATCGAAAACATGCAACCAACTCCTAAAACCTCACAAAAATATTTTCAAAACTTGATCGCGTGGCCCGAGGAACTAATACGCATTCATAATTTAATTCTTGATTGAAGGGGCAAAAATGTTTGCTTTCAGCAATCTCAATCAAGGAATTAAAACATGCATCCATAACTTGCATTTTCTTATACATTTTTTACTTTTAAATAGTCAAACAGACTTTTTACAGTTCGCCTTTTTCTGAGTTTTTACAATCAAACGAACTTTCTATAGTTCGCCTTTATCGAACTTTTTACAGTCAAACAAACTTTCTACAATTCGTAATTTTCCATCTTTTTATAGTCAACTGAACTTTCTACAATTAACAATCTTTCGACTTTTTACAGTCAAATGAACTTTCTACAATTCACCTTTTTCTGACTTTTTACAGTCAAACGAACTTTCTACAGTTCACAATTTTTTGATTTTTTACAATCAAACGAACTTTCTACAATTTGCAATTTTTCGACTTTTTAAAGTCAAACAAACTTTCTATAGTTCGCAAGATTCTAACTTTTTACAGTCAAATAAACTTTCTACAGTTCATAATTTTTCAACTTTTTACAGTCAAATGAACTTTCTACAGTTCGTAATTTTCTGACTTTTTACAGTCAAAAGAACTTTCTATAGTTCGCAATCTTCTGACTTTTTATAGTCAATGAACTTTTAACGGTTCACATCTTTCCCCGACTTGTTACAGTTAGCGGATTTTCTACGGTTCACGTCGTTAGTGGGCTTGCCACAGCCTGAACACGGGATTCTCAACCTAAAGAACGGAGGCACACCGCCAACATTCTTTCGCCAACGGTTCCTACAAGCCAAAGGTCAACCTTCAAGGGGGTAATTATTGCCTAATGGGCGATTCGCAAGGGGCACAAAGAGGCTACTCCCCGACAAGCACAACACCAAGATGAAAGCTTCCAACCATCATCCCGAGGAGTGCCAACCGTGACTAGGTAGGTATTATCTCTAAACCCCATTGCTCTTTCAATTATGGGACTATAATTGATCCCATATCAAGAGTGATCCCATGAGGGGTAACTTTTGAGCATGGGATTTTACTCCCGACTCTCAAGTTTGATGATGAAGTTATAATTTTTTCCCTTGTTTGCTTTTTACATTTTGTAGGGTCCTGAAATCATCTGGAAATCATCTACCTTGTTTTTTTAGGCCTCTTCTTCCTTAAAAAGCCCAAATAAAAAAAACATAGCATGGAAAAGCCATGTCATTAACGGCATCGTTAACTATATGGCTGATGTTGTTAAGGACATCACCCATGTCATTAACGACATCGACTCTACAGCAGAACCAAAATTGCACTTTCTACAATTTTCAGGCCAAAAGGCCACTCCCCCCACATGCTTGGATATATTCTCCGAAAAACTAGATTTCTACTCTCTTCCTAGGATTTGGCACACTCCCTTTCACATGGGATTGATGTTTAAAGTTGGAAAAGTGAAAAAGTAAAGAGATGTCCTAAGGCTAAGCTAAGTTGACATTGGATTGAAAAGAGTTCTTTAAATTTAGAGATGAGTCTTAGCAGAAAAGCAGGCTCATTGTTTTGTGCAAAAGATTAGGAAGAGAGAGAGCTCTAAAGTTAAGTTTGAATTTCAAGTGTTCTTAGTGTTCTTGAATGTTTTCTGGTATTCTTGAACATTTTAGCAACTAAGTTAGTGTCTTTTAACTCATTGTAAGTTATAATTCTAGAATTAGAGAGTGTAAGTTCATGAATAGGGCATGAACTTGGGATATTTGGGAGCTATTGAGGCTAGTTTGAGGTTTAGTCTTCACTAAAACTAAGTTATATTGTGTAAGAGTTTAAGCAAGCTTAAAAGTTTAGACTCCTTCTAGAACAATTCTACTGAGTTCTAACTCAATAGAAATTAGTTTAAGTGTTTTCAACAAGCATCTTTACTCATTTGAGGTGCTTGGTTACTTAGTCCATTTTCGAATAATTTTCAAGTTTTAAGCTTTTTTTCAAATTTCATACTTGATAGAAGAAGGATTATTACATCCTTCTTCATCTTGTTAAGACTCACATTCAGGAAGTATTCACTTTCCTCAAAGAGTGAATCTCTACTCTTCGTTTTTGAAAAAATCGTAAACCGAACGAAAGAAACAAAGAGGACTTTCCGGGGATTTTCGTGGACTGAGCAAAGTGGATTCATGGTAACAAGGTAAGCCTCTGAGTTCCTAGAGTCGTGACTCACTTGTTTGTATCATATATATATGCTTAACAAGTGAAAAATGTGAAAATGCAAAAAATAGAAAAACTTATTATTTCTATCTCTGTAAAGTCGTTAACGGCATTGCAATGCCGTTAATGACATCAACAATACTGTTAACGACATAGCTTTCCAAGCACCCAGGCAAAATGTTCGTAAATTTTCCAAATTTAGATTTATGTTTAAGGGGGTTACTGGTGACCATTAAGACCTAAAATCTGAGTTTTTAAGTAACATAATCCATATGTTTGAAGATTTTACGAAATCGAAATAGTTCTGAAAGGTGTTTCGAATATTGAAGTTGGTTTCCCTTTGCCAAGATATCATTTTATCTACTTTAATAGTTTCCCTTTCGGAATGAATTTAATAACACCGTTATTTATGTATTTAGACTTAGATTTATTTTTCACCTATATTATTGAAGTGTGTTAGGAAACCTCGACGAAGATAACCGACCTGACAAATATCCATGTGGCATTTTCACTAGTAAAATTATTAAATTACATATGTGAATAAAATGAACCCTTTTTACATAAAAAGAAATTTCAAACATCTCGATGTTATAAATTATACCGCTCGGGTCTTGTAAAAAATCAAAACGAACAAATTTACAACTACGTGTGATGTGTCATATTTGTGCTAACCTTTGTGGGTGTAGGTAGTTTAGGATAGATATTAGGATTTAATTTCCTTAGAGTATTGCTTTTAATTCAAAAATTAAATGTAATATTCGTGAGATATCGATGTATTTTAGGCGATTGTATTCCTTAGATTTCAATGTATTTAGGTGATTTGTAAAACCCCATGCCATTGATGTAATTAATTCCCCTTAGATTATGCGAATATAAATTTCCTACGTGTTTACTTTTCACAATTTACTTACCATATTATGCATGTGTGCTAAACTAAAACATAAACCGAAAATATCTAGTCTAGTTCGAATATTATAAACATGGTTTCTATCAAGTATAATTTAACTCAAATAATGACAAAGTAGTTAACTTATCTGAACCTGAATCTTTGTTCTATGGTATGGATTAGGCAAACAGATCTAAGCTCTACCAAATTTTCCCGGAAGAGATGATCCGCGTGGCGACTCTGTAACATAGACTATAGAGATTGTGGTCTTGAGTCTTTTAAGCTTGAAATTCATTCTCAAGCAACACTTTTCGATACACTCTTTAACCACTTTTTTCAAAAATCCCAAGCCCAATCTCACAAGGCCGGTGCCTCGCAACGATCACGCAGTTCAAACATCATCCACTCACAGTAGGCACGTGAAGTTCCGAGTATCGGGGGATCGTACACCTTTACTAGAAAGCCCATTTGATCCTCTATAGCTATCGAGTTCCATATCAGTCTATAACACTGAGCCTAAGGGTTCCCATATGGGAAGCCATGTTTAGGTTAACCTCTAGAGGCTCTATACTTCAGGATCCTATGAGGTCACACACTTTGGGTCTTTACCGGACTAAGTAAAGAACCTATAAACTTGGTCTATGCTGAGAATATTTTTTTTTCAAATTTATTGGAAGAATTATTAATTGATTAGACTAAATTAATAATTAAAAGGATTAAAGGAGAAAATTTGGAAAATTACACGGAGCGGAGCAAGGGAATTTTTCCTGTTACGAGTGGGCCCCAAACGAATACGGGTTATTCGGAGTGAGACTTGAATGACTGCCCCGTGAGCTAAAAAGCATGAGGGCTACTAGGGTACGCTAGAGGGCAGCGAGCCCGCAAGTGCTACCCATGGCAGTGCTCATAAGCCAGGCTTGTGAGAAGACCCGTAAGCTCGGCTTGCGACATAAGGCAAGCTCATTAATGCTTGGCTTGTGGCTGTTTGTTAATCAGGACATTAATAAGGTGGAATTTTAAAACTTAAAATTGACCTAAAGGATCTCCTAGGCATGCCAAGATTGATATAATCTTAGTTAAAACATTCCATAGATGCTGATAGGTATATGAAACTTATGAAAGAAACCTAGCATCTAAGTTTAGAACATTACCAGTTGATGCGTGCTTCTCTTCCTTTTGGTTGCGGCGTTCCCTTAGAGAAATTCAGCAGAACTTCGTAAGCACGAGCCTCTAAACTAGGATAGCCTCTATGATTGATCCACACGGATTTTCACCAACCAAAACCTCATTGAGGTAGAATCCGTTAGTAGACAGCAGCTGCTAGATAGCTCAAAGATCAACCCGAAAATATAAACTGAGAAGGCTCGCTTCAAATAAAAAGATCATTCTAAAGAATTCTCCGTTGTTAGGAGAAACTTATGAAAGAATTCACACAACGGACAAAGAAAGAGATGTAGAACTCAGAGAGAAGAGCTGAGCTAAAATGCTGAATAATGAGAGAGAGGGGAAACCTATTTATAGGGAAAGGGGGAATGTTTGACTCCCCCTAAATTGTAATGTGGGATGGGAATATTCCCATAATCAGGTTAGTTACGTGGGTCACTTGGACTCATGGGCTAACCCACGACTGCCTCCATAAGGCAAGCCCTAGCAAGCTTACCTTGTACCGCAAGCATGAGCTTGCAGGCTTGCACAGGCTTACCCTGTGAGCTTTATAGCTCATAGGGTAGCTGCATAGTCCCCACTCCGAATATCCTATGTTCGTTTGGGACCCACTCACAATGGGAAAATTTTCCTTGCTCAACTCCATGCAATTTTCCCTATTATCTCTTTATTCCCTTTAATTATTAATTTGGTATAACCAATTGATAATTCTTCTAACAAATTCGACAAACAAATATTCTCAGCAAAGACCTAGTTTATAGGTTCTTTACTTAGTCTGGTAGAGACCTAAAGTGTCTGACCTCATAGGATCTCAAAGTATTGAGCCACTAGAGGTTAACCTAAACTTGGCTTCCCATCCAAGAACCTTTAGGCTCAGTATTCTAGACCGATATAAAACTCGATAGCTCTAGACGATCAAATGGGCTTTCTACCAAAGGCGTATGATCCCTTGATACTTGAAACATCACTTGCTTATGACTTGATCTGGTTTTGCAGTAGTAACCAATACAATACACCCCTTCCATCAGGTTAAGTACCATCTAGTTTATTGAGCTCAGATTAAGTGTTACTCATGTAAAAGCCGTAGCTATCCTGGAATTAGACTTGTTCACAAAGAACACCACTCGCTATTATGTATCAAGATTTACTAGAAATATGTTCTATCAATCTTATACTCTGATCAGAGGTTTATGAGTATGTCACTTCAACAAGGGGCCCTATGGTACATCTCCCATTATATCACTATATCAGGAGCGATGGATCCTATCTTAACTACTCGGCTTACCAACATATGATCATCCTAATCTCTAGGGTATGAATAAGTATGATCCAAAGTATTGCAACTCCTAAATAAGGTAAACTAGTATCTTAGGTTTGAGAATACTTGTACAACTACTACAATAAGACATGACACCAACACATGGATATAGTTATTTCTGAGTGTGTGCCTTATAGTGGTCTCCAATGTATTCCCGAATACATTCATGTGTTAACTTAAGGTACCACCTTCAACTCATAAGATCGGCTTCTTGGATCTAATCAAGGAGTAAGCCTACACTTGCTAGTCTGTCCGTTCCATTGATGTCCAATCTCTATGAAACTATGACTGGGGATATTTAGACTATTCATAGTAACACGTATTTGTTGTTCTCATACCACATAGCTCCCACCATGTCCTCGCACTTTTACGCTGTGAAGTAGTCATGGAGTTTGTCTTATCAATGTGCATGTATATAATACTATACATATATGATACCAGCGAGATACATAAACAAATTAAAAGCACTGATAAGCAACAAAGATGCCTTAATTATTATTAACAATAATCTGAAACCGCTTGTACATTATAACTAATTAAGACATATCGCCCTAATTACCTCTAGAGCATACATCATGTCTAATAGTGGTAAGGAGGCGCGGGTCAACTCACGGATCCTAGGGATCCGCACGGGTGACCCGATTTTATGCAATGGGAATTTTCCCATCCTACATTGTTAAATGAGGGTAGTTTTTCACTCCCCTCTCCTCCTTATTTTGTACTTCAGCTTAGCCTTTCTCTCTGAGTTTGACATCTTTTCTTCGTGAGATTTTACGAGATCCTCCACGAGTTTCTCTAAGCGATGAATAATTCTTAAGAAGGCTCTTTCTATTTTGAAGTGTGCCTTCTCAATTAATATTTTCAGGTTAGTCTTCGTGCGGTCTAGCAGCTGCTGTCTACCAACAGGTTCTACATTAGCTGAGGTTTTGGTTGGTGAAGATCCGTGTGGATCAATCATAGAGGTTATCCTAGTTTGGAGGCTAGTGCCAACAGAGTTCTGCCGAATTGCTCTAAGGGAACGCTACATCCAAGAGAGAGAGAAGCACGCATCAACTAGTTATGTTCTAAACTTAAATGTTAGGTTTCTTTTATAAGTTTTGTAAACCTATTAGCATCTCTAGAATGTTTTAACTTAGATTATATCAGTCATGGCATGCTTAGGAGATCCTTTAAGGTTAATTTTAAGTTTTAAAATTACGCCTTGCAACATTGCATGTTCAATTACTATCTTGATTAACTAGCAATGGTATCAGAGCCAACCTTATGCTATGCATGATTGATTATAATATGTTGAAATGATATTTTCTATAAATTGATTAAAGTATGCTATGCATGACTTAGGTCTCAATTCCTGTTATAGATGTGATAATAAGATTAAGGTTTTTGCTCAAACTTAGTCTAAATGACTATCATATAAATTAGCAATATTTTACTACAAGTGTAAATGCTTTAATTAAGGGTCGCCCGGTCCTTCACTTAATTAAAGAACGAAATCTTTAAATCATACTTGCCCGTGGTACAATGAACCGAAATGCCCATGGTTATTTTGGCAAAGATTGGACTTGGTTGCTCATTCACTTTAAGGGGGCCTCTCCTACACTGAAATCTCCATCGGTATTAGGTTCATGTGTACCCAAGGGACTTTTGGGAATTGGATTCCGCATAAGGCTTTATAAACATGATTTAAGTTTTTAAATTGAAACTTATAAACATAGGTGCAAGAACTTAAACATGGACGTTGTTTTGTTTTGCATGCTATGTGGAATCTAGGCATAATTGAATGATTACGATGTACTTGTCTTGAGCATGTTCCCTTAGAGTTGATAATTCTAAATAGCCCGAAATTATTATTATCATAATTATATCCATCGTATAAAACCTAGACTTAGGCGATACCAGAGGTACCAATAATTCCCTACAACAATAATAAGGCGGTAGATTGTCTTCCCATCATAAGTCATGATACAAACCTTATTAATGGATGTAAGGACATGCATAACATGCTTTCCCATAACATATGTTTGGTCATGAGATTAGATATGGTTAATGCCTTAACCAAAATGGGTTAGTTATCCATATCATTGGAGCTAATGTCAGATTGGAGACACATTTGAAGATTCGTACAATTGGGTACGTACATTTCAAGAAAGAGAACTCAAATGGATTAGCAATTTCATGGGATGCAAATAGATGAGTTCCAGTCATGGTTATCTTGTTATGGCTTGATCTCCTATAGCGGGGGTCATGATAAGTGGCTATGGATGCTACCTACTAAGGAAAATTGGTTGGACCAAATTTCCCAAATTTAAATAGAAGGGCTATTTGAATGTCGAGAAAATAGTAGGAAATATGTATTTAATTAAATACCTTATATTAAATGCATATACATATACTAATGTCTTAACAAATTTTATCTTATATCTTAGTTGAATATGATTATTAACAAAAATACTCGCATGATATCGATCCTCTTTATGATACAAAATATGAAGCTTACAACTTCAATGAGTGGTTTGAGACTATTAAAGGAGTTCTTCAGAACTACTACCTGGACTACATTTTGACTTATCCAAGTCCCAAACATCCCAGCAAGAATGTTTTTACATGTGAGATGAATGCTTATAAGGAGCATAAGGGAAGCTATGAGTTTGCTACAAAACTCATGTTAGACCACATGCTCCCAAAGTACGCATGCATGTATAAAGGGTTGGATCTCGCAACCATGATTCGTCATCTCAAGTCAATGGAAAGTTTAGAAGATAAACTATTCCACAATAAGTTGCAGGGCAACACCTCACTAGTAGAGTTGGTTATAACCATATATGATAACTCGAAGAAATTGAGAGAGTTTGGAGTTGAGTACGGTAAGAAGTATTTGAGGGAAATGGTATTGAGGGCATTGCCCAATAAATATGATTACTTCAAGAAGATGCTAATGTAGTGTTTTCCCAACTGTACCTTGACCCAACTCATGGACTTGCTCGAGATTTATGAGATTGAGTTTATAAATAAACTCAAAGAGAAAGTGAATGCTAAAGACCTTAAGTTGAAGAAACTCGAAGGTTTAAAAGTCAAGCTCATGATGAAATTAGAGTTAAAGAGGGAAAATGTTTCTCATGGAACAAACTCATTGGATGATGAAAGTTGTGGCCCAAATTTCTAGAGGTATGTTACTACTAGATAGTTTCTCTTCAGTTCCAAATGAGTCTACATGGGTATTAGATACTGGTTGTGGTACTCATATTTGTACTTCTGTGTAGGGGTTTCAGAATAGTAGAAGGCTTGCAAAGAGGGAAATGGACCTAAGAGTTTGCTAGTTTTAGTTTTGAACAATTGCTATTATATTCATGATTTCACTAGGAATATTATTTTTTCAGCGTTTAGCAATAGCTGGATTTGAGATTTTATTTTCTCATAATAATTGTCAAATTTGATGTGATAATGTCCTTTATGCTTGTGGAATATCTATTGATGGCATTTATGTTCTAGATACTAAAATTGAAATTCTAAATACGAACATTGTTAAGAAATCAAGATTAGATAATGAGAAATCCTCATACTTATGGCATTATCATCTAGGCCATATAAATGAGACTCGCTTAACTAAGTTACACAAATGTGGTGACTTGGGCCCAATGGAATGGAAATCCTATGGGGCATACAAACATTGTTTAAAGGGGAAGATGACTAAGAAACCTTTCAAAGGAAAGGGTCAGAATGCCACTAGTACCTTGGAAATAATACATTCTGATGTGTGTGGTCCAATGAGTGTTAAGACACATGAGGGTTTCATCTACTTCATAACCTTTATCGATGATTACTCACGATATGGTTATATGTACTTTATGAGGCACAAGCCTGAAAGTTTTGAGAAATTCAAAGAGTTCAGAACCGAAGTAGAGAAACAACTTGGGAAAAGTATCAAGACCCTTCAATCTGATCGAGGAGATGAATACTTAAGCCAAGATTTTCAGGATTATCTAAGGGATAATGGTATTTTATCTAGTGGACACTGATAAGTGTATAATTACACTTATTATCAATATAATTTTACACACTAAACACTATAGTTTAAGTCATATTTATACTTCATATAAAATATTTCACTTGGTATGTAGTTATTTTTGGTGCAAATGCAGATACTAGGTAAATCTTGGGAGTAAAATGATTTAAAGAGGAATTCTATGTAAAAAGAGTGAAAAAGGTGTGAAAAGATGTGTGGAACTTAAAGATTTGGCTTAGGATTGAAGCTGTCGAAGATCAGTGAAGTTACAAGAAGAATTCTGAAGAAAAAAAAATTCACGGTCGTGACAACAATTCGCGATCATGACCTGATGCACTTCAGAAGCAGAAAATTGTCAAACAAAGATTTACGGTCGTGACTTGTATATCGCGGTCGCGACTTGGATGGTTTTTTGGTAAAATCTTCTTAACTACCAACAACTAGATAAGAATAATCAACCGCCATCAACTAACAATGAAAAGACACTTATCAGAAGTCAACCAATCATGAATAGATGCCTATCCATTGTGGATAAGATTAAAGCTTCTCAACTAATCACAATGAAGTGATGCAATCTTTCACCAATGGATACAACTCTTCATTTGAATAGATTCAACCCTTCGAACTCTATAAATAAGGCTCCAAACCTGACAAATTTCGTGGCATTAGAATTAGAAAAAGTGAGATATAGTGTGTGCGTAGATAGAGAGTGAAATTATTTAGTTTTCACTACATTCATAAGTGTTAGCGAGAAAATTTTTTAAGTGATTCGAATCCTTGTTTTGATCACTAGATTTCTCTACATATTCGAGCGATTGTTGTATAAGTGTACTTGCAAATCACTTATCAATAAAATTTTTCATTCTTCAACATTCATTTGTTCGATATTCACAAAGAATAGCATCTTAGCAGAGGTTCTGTATGGGCCAAGACCGAATTCAAAGTAGATGGAAGAAGTGCGGGAATTGATGACTCCCATTAAAGAGTGGATACGGTTTGATCAACTTTAGCTTTCACTTGCATACCTTACAACTTTGCTTTGCTTTCTACTTATACTTTCTATTTCGAAGTTTATGATATGTCTATGTGTCATAATGCATT
>CATIWQ010166805.1:0-56700 GCA_949673415.1 Euphorbia schlechtendalii | reverse complement strand
TTTTATTGATAAGTGATTTGCAAGTACACTTATACAACAATCGCTCGAGAATATAGAGAAATCTAGTGATCGAAATAAGGATTCGAATCACTTAAACATTTTCTCGCTAACACTTATGAACGTAGCGAATTCTCTATCTATACACTCACTATATTTCTCTCATGCACTCTTATATTTTCCCTTTGTCTCACTGCACTGTGATGCACTCTAATGCACATGAAATTTGTGAGGTTTTAAAGCCCTATTTATAGAGTTCAAAGGCTTATCCAAACAAAGAGTCGCGTCCATTTGTGAATAATTGCATCACTTCATTGTGATTGGTTGAGAAGCTTTAATCTAATCCACAATGGATTGGCACCTTTTCATGATTGGTTGACTTATGATAAGTATCTTTTCGTTGGTAGTTGATGGCGGTTGATGGCAGTTAATCATGCTTATCTAGCGGTTGGTAGTTAAGAAGATAAAACCAGAAAACCACCCAAGTCGCAACCGCGATATACATGTCGTAACCGTGAATCTTTGATTGGCAGACTTTTGTTTTGAAGAAGAACAAGTTGCGACCGTGAATGATTGTCACAACCGTGAATTGCATTTTTCTTCAGAATTCTCCTTGTAACTTCACCGATCTTTGATAGCTTCGATTCTAAGCTAAATCTTTAAGTTTCACGCATCTTTTTGCACCTTTTTCACTCTTTTTTCATATAATTCCACTTTAGATCATTTTACTCCCAAGATTTACCTAGTATCTGCATTTGCATAAAAAAACAACTATATACCACTTGAAATCTTTTATATGAAGTATAAAAATGACTTAAACTATAGAGTTTAATGTGTAAAATTATAATGATATTAAGTGTAATTATACACTTATCATACCCCCACACTTAACTTTTGCCTTGTCCTTAATGTAAATTTAACAGAAGTGTATAAATTGGTTAACAAGTTCGTACCTCATTTGGCGAAAGACTATTGCAGTGAGTACCACATTCCACGTTGCAAAAGATTTCAAGTAGAAGTTTGAAATTTCCCACAAATTAGTAATGTGCAAATTCTATAGTTTAGTTGCATACCTTTGTTCTGAATGGAGAGTCAACCGAATCGCATCTTCATATAAGCGTTATATGCATACTTGAATATTACCTTCTCTTAAGCATAGTATAAAGTATAAAGGACATAGAAAGCACACTTTGATTAATTTCTCTCAAGGCATTTTAAGGAAATCGATGCTTCGAAAATTACTTTCATTCTTTAGGAAACAAAATTATCAATTCACTCCTAGTCCGCCGGATTCTCCTTCACAATAGAACGGGTTTATTCTTTTCTTTACTTTCTCTTTTTCAATCATTTTTAGACTAGTTTTAGCTCTTAAATTTTGATTTTTATTAAATGTCTCTCAATGAGGACATTGTATTCTTTAAATGTGGGGGCACATTTGTAAAAATCCTGAAAAATAAAAAAAAATTGGTGAAAATAAAAAATCGTAGAATTTGAAAATTTTTGTTGATTTTCTTGTCATTTATACATTATCTATTCTTATACTTTACTAACATTTGTCCAAGGTTATTGTAATTGTTAGGTATTACAAGTTTAATGTTAGTGCAAATTTCGAACAAAATTTTTGTTTCGAATTTGAGTGCATGTTGAATTTTAGCGTTTATAGCACAACATTTATCAATTTGGCAAGGATGAGTAGTGAGTAGCATTCAAGAGCAACATTCCAAGTAAGTTCGATATAACTATTTTCGAGTTATGACCATGGGATTTTGTGATAGCTCGAGTGCTCAATGATGATGGCTTTTTGGGATTTAATCCTTGAATCTCACAAATTTCATTATCCAACGATTTTCAAATGGGAGCTCTCCTCGTCACTAAATAATATTTCAGGCCATAAATAAATATTCAGGACCAAAAATATTTTAAAACCTTAAGTGAAAACTTAAAAGCTTAAATAAATATTTTAAGGACCTAAATAAATGTTTAAAGGATGGAATATATTTATTAAAAACATAAAAAAAGTTAAAAAATAAATTTAATTTAAAAAATAAAAAAATATTCTCAAAAGACTGAAGATCCGAGGTAGGCGCTAGTACGTAGGGCAGACTCATCGGTCTACCGGCGGACTTGGCCAGATTTTTCCCCCCTATAAATAGGGGAGAATTTTTAGAATACAGGGACCGTGATATGTTAGAGAAAAAGAGGGAATTTTTCTGACAACAATGCAAATCTTTTTTTCATCTTCTTTTCGAAAATCTTTGGATATTCTTGGGCCTCAAATCAATTTAGGTTCCGAATCTAATTGTTTTTAAAACAAAATTTTTTACGAACTACAAATCAAAACGAACGAGGAGCAGTTCCGGAGATTCAGTGGATTCGTCGAAGTGGATTCTCGCCGAAAGGGTCAGCCTCTAAGTTCCTAGAGTTTCTTTTTCCTATTTTTTCTATTTTACTTTCTTCTAAATTCTGACCTAAGATTTATTTTATTCTTTTATTCAAGCATTTACTTATTTATTTATTTATTTATTTAGTTTATTTATTTAATTATCGAAGTTCCTCAATATACATGTCATAATACCCACACGAAGGGAATTAAAATTGTTCTCGAATAACATACCTCACCCTTTGCCATGCGATCATTTTCACTAAATAAAAATGAGCAACATATTTATGCATAAAAAATGAAATGTTTTATCATACAATAAGAATTTTAAAACTCTGATGTTTTAAATTTGGCCGCACGGGCCTCCTCAATATCAAATCGAACCTACTTGCAAATATTTGTGTTATGCAATATCACTTGTGCTGACTTTTATGGATGGAGGTAGATTAGGATATATGTATGCTTGAGATTTTATTTTTCCTTCGGGTATTACAAATTTTAAAGGATGTAATTTATAGATTATGCGGGTGGTTGCATCCCCCGAGGTTTTTAGTTTATTGTTTTATTTTCCAGCATTTATTTACTGCTTTATGTATGTATTTATCACTTTCCGCATGCACGTTAAATCATATTATAAACACGAAAATGACTTAAGTTCGAATGCACATAATTAAGAAACGTGGTTTTCTGTAGATGTAATTTAATGTGATCCAATAATAAGTAAGCAACTTATCCCAAACCTGAATCTCTATGTTTTAGTGGGCTGTCCCCCGGATGTTAAACCTCACAGGACTTTAATTCTTGGAAGAGCTTATCCAGGTGACGACTCTAAACTACGAGATAGAGATTTCGGGTTTCGACGATCTAACTTGATTTCATTTTCTCTTTTCAACATTTTGGGTTCTCAACCCAATAACATATTTATTTTCATAAAAACACCCTAGTGGACCGTGTCTATCACCTAGTGTGTTATCGGCCTATCGCATCCATGTCTTGTCCGCTCACATAAGTGTTTTTCTTATAGTGGAATCCAATGTATCTCTCCGAATACATTCATGCATAAACTCAATGTACCACCTTCAGCTTGTGAGATCAGTTGCTTATATTTGATCCAATGAGTAAGCCTACACATGCTAGTCTGTCCGCTTCATTGATGTTTGGTGCCATTGAAACTATGACTAGGGACATTCTAATTTTCCATAATTACACGTGTGAGTAGTTCTTAACCTACATTGCTCCCACTATGTCCTTGCCCTCTCACTCTATGAAAACTTCATGGACTTCGTACATATATATCAATGATCACATTTATATAAACATACATATGATACTAGAGCCAAAATAAAACATTCATTGATATAATATAAAGATTTTTTTCATTAATGGTAATAAACTGAAAAAGGTTGTACATGATAACTAATAAAGATGTATAGCCCAGTTGCATCTAGGACATACATCATATTTAACATTACTATTCTAATTAATCTATGAAAGACTATGAATATTTATCTAATCAAGTTAATATCTCTTTAACTTTACATTAGCTATAATATATGTTTAAACATTTTTTAGAAAAAAAACAAGACTTGAATTCTGATTGATTTGGGACTTTATGAAGAGCACAATTCTCTAAGTATGGGGGAGTTCAGCAAAGTCTAAATAGTTGTCTTAGCATGGGGGAGTCTTGTATCTAACTAGGTAACTCTATTTAATTTTTACTTATTGAATTATGGCTTCCTACTATATGTTTTCCATCGCTAAAAAATAAGGGAGTTTTTATGGAATCAGCTTAAATATGGCTCAACAATCTTGAGTTAAAATTTTTAACGATGTAAAACATGAAGGACAACAATCTATAAGTTAATGTTGTAGTTATCTTTTAATCAGAGTTTATTAAGCTCAGTTAAGATTAGTTTAACTAGTCTTGCTGACTTAATAAACTTAGATGATAATGCTAAATACAGGCTATTGGGTTAGTTTAACTCAACGCGGTAAGAATTGAAATAAACTCACCCGTTATCTTATAATATTTATGGTGAGTATTTGGAGTTATCTTGTTATAACATTATATGCTTTTAACCCTTTATTCGTAGAATAAAATATTCCCTATTGATGCATTTCAGTCTCAAAGATTATTTGGCACTGAAATAAAAAAGGATCAATAATGTGATCCAAGGGAAAAGCAATCAGTATGGAATGTCAGCACATTAATGCTAAAATCCAAGAAAAATGGACTGTCTGGCCACATTTCAGAGAGAGCCGCACAATTATGGTACAACTAGTACTTTAAGCACATCAGAGAATGCCACAAAGAAGCGTTTTCTGTATCTCACAAGATTGAAGGACATTCAAGATCAAGTCTTGGTTAAAATTTCATTTAATGGTTTGATCTCATGTATCAATGGTTAAAAATATCTCTCACAATGGATTTAAAGTTATCTCAAATGGGAACATTTTGAAGACCTGATGAGAAAAAAAAATTGATGGACTAAATGAGTTTAAGGACAAGTTTTCAATGGCTACTTCAACATTCATCTATAAATAGAAGATTGAAGGCAATGTTTCAAACTTGGTGAATACACCTAGAATTTCCTAAGTGCTAAAGCTCTGCTCAATTATTCAACAATCAAGAAATTCCCAAAATTAGAAGAACAACTATAAATTCAAATCTTTTGTTCTTCATAAAAGTTATCTAGATCATACTCACTATAATATATCAGATTTGTAAGGAGAAACAATGTCTTATAAGTTGTTTACTTCATTCATTTTTAATAATCTAAGTGAAAGTAGTTTGAGAATGGTGCTCAAACTATTCGAG
This sequence comes from Euphorbia schlechtendalii, assembly GCA_949673415.1. Taxonomy (NCBI): domain Eukaryota; kingdom Viridiplantae; phylum Streptophyta; class Magnoliopsida; order Malpighiales; family Euphorbiaceae; genus Euphorbia; species Euphorbia schlechtendalii. The sequence continues at coordinate 51,505 of CATIWQ010166805.1, read as the reverse complement.
TGTTAGATAAGCAAGGAAGGCTCTCGTTGTAAAGATCTTCTTGCTGTGAAGGATACTCTACCAAGTTAAAGGAGTTGAATTAGTGGATTATAGCTCGAAGATGGCATACGGGGATTGTATTATGCATAGGTTGTTGAACTGGGATAAGTCATTGTATTTGACTCTCTCAACTCTTATCTCTTTATTTCACTCTGTAAGTATTCACTCAGCACGCATCATCATTCATATCAGCATAATTTTACTAAGTGTTTTATTAGTCAACTCTGCTAAGTATTTTCACTCAGAAAAATCTGCCAAACTGAGACTTAGCTTAGTTTTTGTGTTTTGTTTGGACTTTGTCTCTGAAAGCATTTCGTCATATAAACTAACTCACCAAGCTTAGTAAAATATTTTCAAAAACTTAAAAAGTAACTTAGAAACCAATTTAGAACATTCACCCCCTCTATTCGAGTTTGTTATAGTCTATTGGGACCAACACATGCTATTTTTAAATTTTAAATTTCAAAACACATGAAAAAAATCAAGTTTTGGATTTTCAAAACCCATAACCATTTATTTCTTATTTGTAGATAATATATCAGGTATTATGATTATTTTACTTGGTTTAATAGTCATTTTACTTGGTATAATAGTCATTATACAAGGTATTACAACTGTTATATTGTTAAACTATTCCGATGATTATAATACTCTCATATATTATTCATTATAATAGCTATTATACATAATATAAAAGTCTTTATACTTGTTATAATAGTCATTCTACTATTCAAATGTGAAATAACTATAACATTAATCAAGTGCAAAATCTGAAATTGAATCTTAATACTTTAATTATCTTCATTTATTTGAATATTTTCTGATATTATATGTTATGCCAGGTATGATAGTCATTATACCTAGTATAATGATTGGATTTGAAACTAGACTATAATGTGAAGTCTATGGATCTTAATACGCTATCTCCAATGATTTGAATATTCTTTGATAGTGGTCATTTAAAATATGCAAAACTTACATATTTTTCAACATTTATACCATAAAACATTATATTTGAGAATGTAGAAATCATTAGTTCAAACTCCACCATAAATGCACCAAAATAGCAATATCCTCAATTAAAACTTAGAAAAAAACACATCAAACAAGAATCTCAGTAAAAAAAAGAGATCTAAACATAATTGAAATTACCGAAAAAAGAAACAAGATGAAAAAGCTCTGTCGCGATCTGGAAAGAAATAACATACACTAGAAAAATTTCAATCACGATCTAGAAAAAGAAGAAGAAATAATATGAAAAACGAAAAGAAAACAACAAATTAGAATCTAACGCAACATGAACAAAATTCGAGAAAAAATCAATTATATCTACAAAAGAAGACACATAATGTGAAAAAGAAATCAAAATACTACAAATCAAAATCTCATGAAAGAAGAAAAAAATCAAAACACGATCCATAAAAGAAGAAGAAACAAGATGAAAAAGAATTAGAAAGTTGAAAAAATGTATGAGTATAAAATGAAACAACTCAAACGAGATCAAATCATAGATGGTAATGATAGAAGAAGAAGAACAAGAAGAAGAAGAAGAAGAAGAAAGAGAACAAGAACTGTAGGAAGAGAAAAATAGATTAAAAATTGTAAGGGAATAAAAAATGTACTAGGAAAAACATAACTTAAAAAGGAAGGAAACTAAAAACATTTTACCCTTATTGTAAAAGTAAAAATATCATACTCAAATTAGGGATTTGCTTGTATGTCCCTGAAAAAGGCATTCATATCTTAAAGAAAAAAAATATTTATGATCACAATTTATGACATTCTCCAATGAGAGTTGTGATGGAATTATCCAAATCATAACAACCCTCAAGTGATTAGTATCTTAAGTTTATACATACTTGCACAACTTTTATATTCATGATAATTTCAAGTATAATCGAATATGAGCCTCTTTAAAATTACAACCATGTATTCACTCAAGATATAATCTAGCTTATTAAAATTAGTGGCTTCAAATAATAAAGAAGTGTGTTGACAAAAGATGATATATTTTCTTCACCAATGCCCAATTTTGATAAATTTATATTATGAATGTTCAAACATAATCAAGATTTCACATAAACAAGATCTCAATATCATAGTCCAACTATGTCTTCATAATATTACAGAATTTGTTAATTTTTTAGTTTATAAACAAACATGTAATACTTATAAATACTTGTATTCTATAAACAGCATACAAATCAATTCAACACCTCTAGGAAACCCCTAGCCGTCATCTATCCTTCTTCTTCTCAAGAGAGTTGTTCTTACGTTTGTAAATTTGTTTGTAGCGAAGGCTTTTTCTCCCTCATGCTCTTTGTCTTCTTGTCTATATTTTTCTTAATTTCGATGTTTTTTTGTGAGATTATTAAGCATATACTACTTTTTATCGCGCATCATAGGATTTTCTTCTTCAACCATGTATATGATGCTACTTAACCCAATCTTTGATTACAACTAGGTTGGACTTCATCATCCTTTAAACAAGATACTTATTGATCTTTTCGGTAGACACCCAAATCTATCTTTGTTCAATAAGATTCTTCAAATATGCAACACAGGTATCTTGTCATAGGGCTTATGGTTTCAATTTTAGATTGTTTTACATCGTTTCAGTTCAGACTATTATGGCATATGCAAGTATTCTTATGATTGTGGATCTTTGAAATCATTTTTTAGGGTTAAGAAAATATAGGTTACAATATTTATCTTGAGTTTTTAGGTTCAATCTTGCCCAATGGTGTGCTTGTCTTGATGAAAAAAGCAAGTTTACTTTGTTTGTGCTTTGTTATGTTTTGTGTCCGGTGTTTTAACTCTGGCAAATTGTTTTTTAGATTTTTTAGATTGTCTATGTCAAGCGGTTTACGAATCATGATGTAGAGTTGTTAGCTGGAGCAATTAATCCTTCGACGTGTATGGAGAGTTTTTCCACATTTGATTAGAGTTGTTATTGTCTCTAATTTTATTTAATAGACTATAAAAACATATAATACTTAAAAGATATAACATTTTACAAACAAAAATGCATTTATTAATGGCTTGATGCTTATGTAACCCCTTGAATTTGTCCAAAAAGGGCATTTACCATCCAAACTTTCAAAAGTGGTAGATACCCCCTGAACTTGTAAAAAGTGTACTTGTTTACCCTTTGAACGAAACTAAACAATTCACACTTCGGAGAGTGTAGAGCACTCGATGTCACGTGTCAAAGTTTGAAAAGTCCAACCAATGGTTATACAACACATGGCATGTAATGTAAAAGTTATGAAAAGATCCCCATAATAATTATTATTAAGTCCTTACATTTTCTTTTGTTACAAAAACACCATCTTTAGCATTTCTCTATTCCTCACTTTTTTCCAAATCAACAAAAAAATAAGCTTTGAATCCAAATAAAAATTAACAACAAAATCCCAATATCATTTATTAGTGTTTTAAAAAGTGCTAGGCAGGAGCAAGGCGTAGGCGGGGTCTAGGATGCGCCTAGGTATTTACGTATAAGTAGTGACAAGCCTTCAAAAATTATTTGTCAATCAATAAATATTCTAATATTAATTACTATAAGTATTTTTAAAGCAATACATATATTGATACAAAAGGGTAACAACTTTTTGATTAATATTTTGAGTTCTTAAAAATCTCTCTTAGGCATCGATTTGTAAAATACAACCACCACCAAGAGCTGCTTAATCCGTCAATCCGCCTAAGGCTTCCCAACTAGGGAAAATTGCGTCGGTGTTCTTAGAAATTCCGCCCAGGCATCGCTTAGGCTGATTTTTTAGAACACTGCCGTTAACTAAAAAAGAAACAATCAAAACATAAAACTTCATTTTCTAGTTTATGTATCATCATAAATCACAATCTAAATATTGATAGTTGAAACAAAAGGTAAATTAAAGTACAAAGAAATTAGGTAAATGCAGATTGTACGATGAAGAAGAGATAAGCTGGAGAATGGATTGAATGTTGTCTGAAATGAGAAAGGAGGCAAAGACTCAACGGAGAGAGTGAGCGGCCACCATCGCCATTCGTGTCGAGACCGTCAAGTGAGGTATCGCCGGATTAGACAAATCGATTGAGTTTCCAACAAATAAAAAATGAATGAAAGATGAGAATGAACGAAAGGAGATGAATAATAATTTATTCTTTTCATTTTATTTTTTGTAAAAACAAACACACTTGCTTGATTTTTCAATTTTGGTCACATCACATGCCACATCAGCTTGCTGGAGTAAAGTTATGCATTTTAAACAAGTTTAGGAGATATTTGACCCATTTAAAAGTATAGGTTGACAAATACCTTTTTTGGTTAAGTTCAAGTAAACTTAGTTGTACATCATATACATAAACTTATATGGCCCTGATTGCATTTAAAGCAAAAAAAATTTAAAGCACCGTACTATTCTTCTCCATCCAGATCCCACGTTAAATATTATAGGAGCCTTACCCAAGTTCATCCATTAAAGTTTATAATATTTAATTTTTTTATAAAATTTTAATACAAAAACTAACACAAAAATACTTAAGAGAATGTATTAAATATATGTAAGAATGTATAAAATGATATTTTTAAACAATACAATTTAACTAGTTAAGTATAAATCTAATGAACCTAAAAAAATTTTGATGGAACGAACAATTTGAATTCATAGATGAAAAAACAGACGCATCAGGGTACTTGAACTTACCCAAAAAACTTACTACCCTATAATTTTTAAAGTGACTCCATATCCCCCTTAATTTTCAAAAAGTGCACCAATGTATTTCTTGGACGTCACGTGTTATTTTCTGGTTGATTTGACTTTTCAAAAATGTATTTTCTCTTATTTCTTCTCTCAAATTAAAAGTTGACATGTGATAAGGTTGAGGGAGGTACTAGATAATTTTGAAAGTTAAGGGGTAGTAGATTTTATAGGATAAATTCAATCATAAGGAAATGTATTAAGTCCATAATCAATAATCCAAATGTACTACTATCAATAGATTTAGGGCAAATACATACTTAGCACCCTAACACATTTCATTACTTACTGCCAGCCCCCCTTTCCCGTCTCACATGTCACATTGTAATTGGTTTTGACTTTTCAAATTTTTATATTTTTCTCTCTCCAATCAAATTGTGATCGAGTGCATTTTTTCCATGTTTAGAGGGTTGATAGAGTCTTTTCAAAGTTGAGGGGGGCCAAGTGGTGAAGGTGTCAAGTTATGGTGCTAAGTTGAGTAATTATACAAAGAGTCGAGCATTTAATACTCATCTCCCGCATACAGATATGTGTCCTAAAATACTATTAAATGATATTACTTTTTATTATTTTAATTCATTTTGGGATAATATCCTGCATATGGAAAATGAGTATTAAATACCCGATTCTTTGTATAATTTGCTGATAAGCATGTGCTACATGCCATAGATTTACTTTTGTTTCAATTTTACACGGATCCAAGTTACAAATTAATTGGTTCCATATTTTAAAGATATGACTATATTTATAAGATTTTATTATAAAATTGTGGGGTCCCGGCCCCACATTGCAACAAATGGAATCACCTCTATTTTCAATTCTTGCACCGACACTCTTATTCTTTAATTTATAAAAATGACCAATTCATTGTTAGTAATTGGACTTGACATTTTTTATAATAAAGTAGATTTTTGAAGAAATTGGGTATCGAACTCGAGACCTCCCACCTCTATTTTAAGAGGTGTATCAATTGAGCTACACCCAATTGGTAATTGGACTAGACGTTAACATTTTGACATTTAAGTACATCAGTTTTGAATAATTACCTAAAAATCCTTAAACTTTGCATGGGTTTCATAGGAAAGTACGAATTAATGAAAACCTTGATCGGACTGTTGTTATAATATCAAAACTATTCACTGGCGGCAACATATATTGCTTAATTTGATTAGGACTTTGATTTTGGCACAAGAATATCTATTTACAGGGAAATTGCTCTTACATGAACTCTCAGTTTTGGTCGAATTAAAGTCGAAGCAGACTTTTAACCCGTTGATTGCTAAAATGAGCTAATATAAAAAACCTCAAACCTTACCCACTCAAATTACACTCCTTTTTTCCATTGTAATTTAACTTTATGAATGAGAATTCATGACATTTACCCCCAATTTTTATTACACACTAACGAGTGTGTTTGCAAACCTATTTCTTCAAGAAATTCAATTCATTTTATGTAAAACATTTACAATTAAAAAATGAATTAAATTCCTGGAAAAATGGTGGTTCCAAATGAACTCCAAGGCAACTTTGTTGTTCAATCCTTAATTAGTTACTCTACGATTTCCCTTTTAAAACTTGTATAGTAAAGTTGATCCAATAATACTATTCGATTATATTTGTATGATGATATAACAGCGCATAAGTAGGAAATCATACCACTAGGTCGATTTTCTCTAAATCTTATCCCCTCACTCTAGCTAGGCTATCTCAAACACTAGCTTGAAGAATTGTTGGTGTACCCTAATTCATAACCATTGTTTCTTAATAATGTTTGATAAGTTGTATTACATTAATTGTGTTATATTAATGAAGGCAATATACCTATTACATTTATATTTGAGTAAACAATTATAACCTTCTTAAGTATTGTATTAATATACTGTTAGCTCCCTGGATTATGTCAATATAATTTACACATCACTGAGTTTTGTTTCCATCAAACTATTATCTCATTTTGTTATGTTTTTTCAATTTTCTATCCAAATAAAACACTTATTGACAAAATTGCCCTTATTATTTGTGTTTACATTTAAATTACTTTCATCAAAATAGGTATTTTCAATCCATCACTTTTTCCTAATTCTAATTTTCTAAACTATTGAGATCATTATAATCTGAGTTTGACACATAAAAATCATTTTAGCTTTTTCCTTATTCATTTTTTTTTATCAATGTTTAAATATTAACTTTTTTAACTCTATTTTACACTTTTCGTTTTGTCCTTTTCCCATATTTGTAATATATTATCTCATTAACATTTCATTATAATATGTAATATAATATGTTTTAAAATAATTAGTGATAGCAAGAGCTACGAGATAATAATGACCATTTCGGTGTTCAACTCGACTATATTTGTAAGTGAGTTGTTCGTGAACACCATTTTTAAGCTCAGTTTGTAAACATACACACTTGAATATGGAAAAGTTTCAGTCGAAAACCCAAAAGCAAACTCTATTCGAAGTTCATGAAGTTACTCTACAAAAACTTGTCAACTAGGTCATTATTTGTTTTACATGTTGAAAATGGAATTTTTTATATGTAAAGTTACAAGATTTATCATTCTAATTCACGTTTGTTGTTTTGAGAATTTTTTTTTAATTTATTATGCAACAACTAAAAATATTTAAAGCATATAAACTTAAATTATTTGATGTACTAAAATTAATATTATTTTATATGCAATAAACCTTAATTTATGTAATATAATAAAATTAAATTTTATTGCTTTATGTGCAAACAAAATAAAGTAGTTGTTCAAGATAAATATATACAAACAAATAAATGAGATATATTTGAGCTGATTTGAGTTATTTTTTAGCAGATTATCAACCATTTAACAGCTTGTTTATATCTAATTTGTTCACAAACAACTCATTTATTTATTTATTTATGAACCACTTATTTGTAACAAATAAATGACATTACAATAAAATATTAAAGCGAAGGGAAGACAAAAAAAGTGTAAAATTAAGTTAAAAAGAGTGATATTCACACGTTAAAAGATTAAAAAGGAAAAAAATATATTGATTTTTATTTCAGATTGAAATCACCAATAATGTTGAATTAGAAAAAAAATTGATAAAGAATAATATGTTAAAAGCATAAAGGACAGAATAAAAACAATATGTTAATGAAAATAACTTAAATGCATGAAAATAAAAACAAGGGTAAATTTGTCAATAAGTGCTTTATTTGAATGGAAAATTGAAAAAATGTAACAGAATGAAGTAATAGTTAGATGGAAACAAAACTCAACGAGATGTGAGTTATAGTGATAAAACTCAGGGAGAGAACAGTGTATTAGTGCAAATCTAAGAGAGGTTGTAATTATTTAACTTTTATATTTTGTGCTATAATGTGAGTAAAGTATCTGTTGATTATAAATCATAAAACGGTACCAATCGATTTGTATGTTACATGATCTATATTAATGGATTTAATATGTCGCTAGTTAAGCACATCATGAACATGAGCACATGTTGCTGAACCGATCCATGCTAAGTAGGTCTTTATTATCCTCAAACTTAATCGTAACATACTAGTAAGCTCCAATTGAGTAATATGTTAAATACACCTAATGGGTCCATAAGTTTGGATTACAAACATGAGTATGCTCGGTTTATTTCATAAATATGTTATTGGTAATGTTGTAGTTTAAGAATTGCCATTTAATTAGTTTTGGAAAATGAAAGACATCGTACCGACACTAATGGAATATGATAGAGGGTGACAATCATCATGCCTCTACTCATCATTTAGATGTCTAGAGTAATGGATATTGCAAAATAATTATTGGTTCGGTTTCTAGATTAGACAGTTGTATCATATCCTAATTGGGAGTTGTAATAGTTTATGAACAGACCCAAAGGATCGTGCACTTAGTATCATTTATCTCGAATTTCTTGTACATGCAATGTTATAAGTCTAGATGAAAAAAAGATAATTTATTAATTTATTAAATGTATTCATGTTTTTATTTAATTGATAATTAAATAAATTTTTATGTCAAATAATTAATTGAATAAATTTAATCAGTAATATTTACTTACTAAAATAACTATTAACACTTTTAGTTAATTAAATTAGTTATTTTTAATTGTTAATTATAAATAATATCGATTAGAGTTTTAAGGAATTGGAATTTGTAATTTAATTATCAAATAAAGCTTATATTAGATCAAATTTATTATTAAATAAAATCTAAACAATTAAATTTTAAATAGACAAATATACAACAATAAAAACCTAATTAAGGATATACACCAAAACGTGTACAGTCTCATACTTTGTGACTGTGCATCACGTTGGCAACCTACCTATAGATGGAAAAAAGTGGGCAGCAAGACAGGTTGGGTTAATTTTTCTTTGATTGCTCTTCGTTTATGGCTAGCACTGGTCTTGACTTGAAAGAGATTCGCTGAATGAAAAAATGATTGTTAATTAATTGACACATCAAGTTAATACTATTGAATAATTTATATAATTTCAATAAATTAACTTAGTAAATGGTGTAATATAATATATTTATATTATTCATTAAAGTTAAATTAAGTTGATTAAATGCATCTACGTATGGTATTTAATATTCACATGTCAAATAATTTAATTGAATAAATTTGGTAAATAAAGTTTGCATGGATCATCAACATATTCTTCGACTATTGACTTCAAGTAAACATCTCATATTTAATCTGAATGTTTTCATTAAATTCAGATTTTAATATCTTTCAACTATGTAAACATACAAAACTAAACTAGTATCCATTTCTCCTTAATCTTTTTTCAAATTTTTAATTTTCTCTAAGAAAAGACATTCAAATTCATGACATACAATACAACTAGCACATTTAGACTAATCATCTGAACAATTCCAAGGTAATAGTCACTATTCAAAATCAAAGCTAAGTTTGATGAGTATAGAAAAGATGTCCTAATATATATTATAAATGAAAGCTAATTAAATAAATATCATACTTGTCACATAAAGTTCCATTTACTTGTCAATTACCTAACTACGTTGAAAGAGTAACTTATGAAATACATGATGAATTAAATTCAACGTACTATCAAGTGAAACTATACTGACCTGATTAAGCCAAAGTTTAAGCTCTTACTACCAATTAAGAGTCTAATTACAACTAGCTCCTGGAAAATTCCTAAATCCTGCAGTAAACAAAAGAAACAGAGTATACGAAAAGCTTACTTCGCCACAAAAAAGATAACAGTTTCTTAAAGCTATAATTTAATAGGTTAAGAAGTAAATAATGACCTAGACGCTAAATGTAGATATCGATTGTAAAAAAATATAAGATTAAATAGATTAAGGAATATGACGAGGTAAATGAAAAGAATGAAATCAAATAAAAGAATGAAACCCTAAAAATGACATCAGAGGCTAAATGAAAAGCTTAACAGATTAAAGAAGATGAAGTGGGAAGAACATGCTAACTTGTAAGGAGAAGAAGAGGTAGGATCGTTGTTTCCTCTCGTTCAATGACCTAAAAGCTAAAACCAACTCAACATATTTTTGAAGGGTCACAGGTGAGAAAAAGTTTATATAAGAACCCATTGCGATGACTCGGTGTCCAAAACTAATAAAAATATATTCTTGTTAAAGTTAATGAGGAGACGTGAATGAAGTAAGGGGACAACAACCTCCTCTAGTTTGGGGTCATAGAAGTGACGGTTACATTTGGGAACCGGGCAACAGTAAGACGTACTCGGTCAAGTCCTTTTTTTGTCGAGTTTTGCCGAGGGACTTTAGCCCCTTCTCTGAGGGTTGATTTTATGTTATTGTGTAATTCAAGGCTGCTACCAAGACTCAGTTCTTCGGCTGATTACTAATGAATGGGAGACTTCTGACACTGAGCTTTCTAATACATAGAGGATGTCCTAACGTCATTGATTCGAAATGCCCCTTTTGCGAGGAACCCGAAACCTTGGAACATGCTATCTTTCATTGTGTGGGAAGCTCGGTGACTTGCAAACTATTGTTTAAAATCTTTGGGATTGCAGTGGTGGTGCCATTTTCGGGGTACAATTTTCTCATCCTTTGGATGTCGGTTTTTTGTAGGGGTCCGAAACGAGAATTCGCCACGTCCATTTAATTTTGTTGTGCTTAGTTGCTTTGGAAACGGCGGAATAAGTACGTCTTTGAGGGGTTTTGAGCTCGGAGAAATTACGATTTATCGTGCATTTATTTTACATGGCTTGTTTTTAAATGTAATAATTCTAGTTTACTAGGCTTCGAGGTTTCGAATATATTTATTAATCCGAACATATTTATCTCTTGTACTTAACTAGAATTGGATATTCTATCATTGAGACTATCTTTCTAGTCTTATTTTATTAATGAAATTTTTGATCCTGTTGTTTCTTATGCTTATTGGGGGTGCCAACCTAATTAGGATGCCCATGACTTAAGTTGCGGCAATGTTCTTTTTTCTTAAAAAAAAAATCTGCGGTGACATAGCATCCAAAAATACAATTCAACGCTACAATTCCCTCCTAGGCTTTTCATGTGTGGGAAAGCGGAACAAAATTTTCGATATTCGTCACAATGTTAACGCTAAACTACGTTATTAATATTCATCGTCACTAGTTCGCCTCTGTCTTCATCGCCAGTTTTCGCCTCTATATTATGTCAAGGCTGAGTTGTCGCCATACCGTGCCAATTTTGTGCCAATATTTATTTAGCCTTTGTCGATTCTAAGTAGATGCAATTTTATTGTTGATTGAGGCGAATATATAGTCGACACTAATTGTTGTCGCTATTTAGCAATTTTCCTGTAGTGTATGGACACATCAACTATTTATATTGGAATACATGGAGCCCGTTGTGCTGTTAATAGTTGCCTATAATGTGCTAACAAATTCATTAAGTTGGTTGATAAGATGGAGCAGAACTTAATTTCGTGATAAGAATAGTAGAAATTAATTAATAATTTGTCCATTCTGATAGATGCAAAGAAGACAAGGAGTTTTCAAAGTACATTAATTGTGGAGTTGTCAGAGGCCAGATAATGTGAATGGGCTCTGCACTGCGCAATTAACTGAAACTAAGATATGCTTGTAAGGTAGTTTCCCTGCATTTCATGATGCATCACCAAAGTTTTTCTTATTTAATGAAACTATGATATGCTTAATAAGGTAGTACAAGCGCTTCGCTTGGACGTAGAGCGTAAAAATGCACAAGCGCTTTGCAATACAAGTGCTTCGCTTCTCTTTTCTTAATATCATCTCTGTTTGTCGAAATTTATTCTGCCGGAAACTGATTCTGTGACATTCTTTTTGCTTGAATATGTGATTGAGTCTAGATTTCGGAGAAAAATCAGACAGTTTAGAATGTTGTCAGGGTATGGTTTCAACCGTTTTTTTTTTGTATGCTGTCAGTTGTCCTGTTGTGCTGCTGATATTGCTGTATCTACTTTGCATCTAATTGACTATCTCCATTTGTGTTCTATTTTTTTTATAATAATAGAAGATTTCGTATAAGATTACATAAAGATTAATGTAAAACAAAGTACACTAAAACTCTTAACATAAAACAGCTTATTGTCTTAGTTTTGAAGTTTTAATGGCATGTAATGGATTACTTTTATGACTTGTGATATTTTTAATTTTTATTAGTTCTGAGTATTCATATTTTATAAATTTTCTATACCTATAATTTTTTGGATTTTACCAGTGCGCTTTTTTTTATGTTATAAACGAACGCATTTTTTGTGCTCGGCATCAAAGCGAGACCCTAGTGCTCTAAGTGCGTTTTGTGCTCTCGACAAATCTGGTGTTAAGCTTGGAAATGGATTTAAAAAGTTTTGCCCTTGTCATGTCTTATACAATGTCCTTCCATGGATGTGTTAATAAATGTGCATGATGTTCTTAGCAAACAAAATCCGAACTCTGAAAATGATGAAAAGGAGGTATTTGTAATGCAGAAATTGCATGGATTTCATTCGTAACTTAGCATTGTTTGTTTAGAATTTAAGTTTAAGTGGCTAGTCTTAATTATCTGTTTAAGTACAGAAAGTGATAGCAATTATCGTAGCAGTGCTACAAGTATTTGAAATTTCTAAGAACTTATATGATAGTCTATTGGATAAGCTGTCCAAATTATCTGGTGATATGGAGCCTTACCAAACTAGGCCCAACCCAATATACAGATTCGGCCCAAAAGATCCTTGGCCCATACCAAAAACTCTATAAAAAGCAACCACCACCCTCATCCAAGACAGGTTTGACATCTACACTACTCCTCTCTCATCACTAATTACTTGGCATCTACAAAAAAACTGACAAAGGCATTGGAGAGGCTAAAACTGTCTCCTCTTTACTGTGCAGATCACAGGTTTCCAGTCTCTAAGGAACCACGCCACACCATCTGGTAAATCTTCATTTTATCAGAATTTCTTACATGTTTTGTTCCATTTATATTATCCAGCTACTGGTACAATTTTGATATAAAATACTGGAGCGCTGTTTACATACAAACATACGACACTATAAGTTTAAAGTTGGTTATGATTCAGAGGTGCGTCTTGGTTGGGCTTCACTCTTGGCAAGTGTTTGCAAAATTGTCCTTAATATTTATAAATACATTCATTCATATATCGTAATTTAGCCTAACTCTTAAAATGCTGAAGTACTCAACTGATAAGCAGCACTTTAAAAAAGTAGATGGAAAATCATACAAATCCCCATTTGTAGTCAACGGTATTAAAATGCTGAACCATATGTGTTAAATTATAGGTTTTTGATTAATTTATATATGTGGTTTTTAATTGAAATTTGTTACACATGTGTGTGGTTGGTATTGTAGATTTCAAATTAATTGAATTTTAAGCAGTTAAATAGTTATGAGGGCCCTGTTAAAAAATACTATAGCAAATGCATCAGTTTCTTGGAAAACCCGATACAAATAGCGCATATCGGTTTTCAAACCAATGCAACTGCGCTCCAGGTATTGGCCACAGTTTTACCGATTTAAATGACCAAAAATAACAAGGCTATTTCTATATCAATGACATATTTCTTATTAATCATCAAGTTATAGTTTTTCAATATTACAATTAAGCCTGATAACGCATAACATTATCTAATATTGCCATATTTCCAACCATTCCAGAAATGAATGAAAATTGAAAAACGAAATGGATATTTTAAAATTCAAAGTGATGATAAAGTTCTTAGACTACTTTCATAGGATACGTAGGATACAACATTTGAACCTTCCCTTTGTGAAGTACAGTTACTTTATAGGCTTCCTAGTAGATGTGATGTCCTTGAACTATTTTGTTGTTTGTATAATGATAATACACCTCGCACAAATATAAATACATGCCTCATTATCATATTGAATGCATGTAAAAATATTTATCTATATGTGTTGCATGTTAATTACTTGATTCGTTAAAGTACATGTAAGAAGCAACTTTATACAAGGAATGAAATATATGTAACAAAAAGGAGGAAGCAAATTAGAGATACTCCACGGCTAGTCGAAGATGGGAGTTACCCCGGCACTTTACTCTAACGATTAAATTCCTAACGGCTGATCAAAACGAAAGTTACTCCAACACTTTTCAGTATTGGCTAGTTGCATATTTTGAGGAAAATAATGATGGAGAAAATTATGATTAGTAAAATTGAATATGATAGCACTGATTGGAGTACGAATTCTTTAAATTGTAAAGTTTTGAATTTTTTGAAATTTGTTTTAGACTTTCATAAATTAAAAAATATTTTAGGTTGCATGGCGGTTAAGCAGATATGGGACAAACTAAAGACAACTCATGAAGGAACCAAGTGTTGGCCTTGAGTATGATAGAAAGGACTAGAGGGTGTGAATAAGATTTTGAGGAACAAAATGATGGACAAAAATTTTATGAAAAGTAAAATTGATATGGCTGCAATGATTGGAGTATGATTTCTTTAAATTGTAAAGCTTCAAATATATTGAAATTTTCTAATTTAACCATTTTATAGGTTGCATGGCAACTAAGCAGATATGGGACAAGCTAGAGATAACTCATGAAGGAACCAAGTGTTGGCCCTGAGTATGATAGAAAGGACTAGAGGGGCGAATAAGACTTTTAATAGCTTATAAAAATGTTCCTCAAAATCCTTTCCAGATCAAAAAGCATTTTCCTGACAACAAAAGTTTTACAAATGTAGAATAAATAAAGATAAAGTAAAACTCATGAATGTGATAGCTTTGTGTGAAAAATAAAAATGATTTGAACACTAAAGATTCGAATAAGTAAATCACAAGTAATCAAAGTATAGAGAGATAAATGTGATGGAAATGTTGGTGTGCCCTAGTTCTAAGGTATTGGTTCATACAATGTCACATTATATAGACAATAATCTACTGCATTTATATCTTATACTACAATATGAGTACAGTATCTATTGATTGAAAATCATAAATGTCTTACGTCTATTTTAATTATGGGAATGAATGAAGCGAAAGATTTGTATGTTGGATGATCTATAACAATATAGTTGATTGTTATGTCCCATGGTAAAGTAGATCATGAACATAGGCACATGTTGAGAACATGGGGCTGGACCGATCCACATAGAAAAATCTCATGGTTGTATGTCATAGACAATTTGCTGAGTTGGTCTCAACTATCGTCAAACTTGATTTCAACTTATTACTAATGTGGAATTGGGTATGTTGTAGTATATTACTAACGATCCCTTAAATATTGGATTACAAGTATGGATATGCTTGGTATAATTCATGACCACATTAGTAGGAGTACTGAAGTGATAGAATTGGTGGGTTCCTAAAAACCACTAGGCTTTTACTATTTTCCCTTCTCATATATACCCAAATATTTATTGTTTGTGTTTTATTTCTTCTCCTCATCCCGCCAAGTTCTTTACCTCTCCTCTCTCCCATTTTTCCCTAACCTCTTTCTTCTCCTGGTTTTGCCAAGTTCGTTACCTCTCATATTTTACCCTAACCGATTGCTTACTATTTTATGATGGACAAATGGGACGAGATGATCTACTGGGATGAATGTGTGGATTGAGACAAGTTTCTTGGGGAGAATTTAGAAGCAAGCATGAACCCAGAAGACAGGCATGATAATTATAATAACGGTGACCCATGTGCCATGATTGAATCTAAAATGGATGGTTCAACAAAATACACTAAGGTGGTGGAAAATGGTGCAAATTTAGAAGCAAGCATGAACCTAGAAGACATGCTTGATAATTCATGTGCCATGAATAAGGTGAAATATATACTTCCATGTAATGTGTTACCTAGGTGTACCAGAAACAATGGTATCATTAACCTCATTAAATGGTTTCATCATCCACATTTATTATGTTGCCTAGGTGTAGCAAAAACAATGGTATGATTAACCGCATTTAATGGTCTGATTAATTGCATTTAGAAACAATGGTCTCATCATCCGTATTTAATTATCTCATTAACCCGTTTAATGTCCTGAGTTATTGGTTGTAAAGAAACATATGTAATAAGTGTTAGTAATAATTGATGAATGAGTTGGTCAATAAGCGTTTAATGTCATGAGTTACTGGTTAAAAGATTATGATGCATTAAGTCTTCAAATGTGACCAGACTGACTAATGCGACTATATTAAAATTTAAATCACGTAGTCTTAAAATGATGATTAATTTGATCAACATGTATTTGATAGTATAATAGTATGTTGCAAAGTGAATTTTTGAAGATTATGATATAACTAGTCTTAAAATGCAACCTAACTAACTAATGCTATTGTTGTTTATACATTAATTATGTTGCCTAGTCTTCAAATGCGAGCAGACAGACTAATGCGACTAGATTGAAATATAAATCACATCAAGTAATATATTTAATAATTGATGACTGAGTTGATCAACATGTATTTCATAGTATAATAGTATGTTCCAAAGTGAATTTTTGAAGATTGTGATATAACTAGTCTTAAAATGCAACCTTACTGACTAATGCTACTGCTGTACTAACTGATGAATTTAACCCACATTCATTGTTGGATAAATCCCAAGCACACATGGGCGATGGGAGTGACTATAGTGGATAGTTTGCAAGCAGGAACGTTTTCGAGTCTAGCGAAAACACAATAGAATGGGCTAGACAAACCGCAATAAAAATAGGATTTTGGCTTGTTATTACTTCTCACAAAAACAGAACCAATAAGAAGTTACTTGTATGTATACAAGGTGGAAGGTACAGTGGTACGACGAATGACATGGATCTTCATGTGCATAGAAGAATTACTTCTTCTAAAGTTTCCGGTAGCAAATTCAAGGTATATGCTCAATAAGTGATTGGATGTAACTATTGGGGAATTCTTCCACTACCAGCTACTAATGGAATACACAGCCATGAGTTGGATAATTATAAGAAGTATAAGTTACCGGCTTCAAGAATTAGTCCTAAGGCAAAACTACTAGTTAATCAAGATAGTAATTGAACATGCAACGTTGTAAGGAGGAATTTCAAAACTTAAAATTAACCTAAAAGGATCTCCTAAGAATGCCATGATTGATATAATCTAAGTTGGAACGTTCCATAGATGCCAATAGGTTTATAAAACTTATAAAAGAAACCCTACCATCTAAGTTTAGAACATTACCAGTTGATGCGTGCTTCTCTCTTTGATTTGGATGCGACGTTCCCTTAGAGAAATTTGGCAGAACTCCATTAGCACAAGCCTCCAAACTAGGATAGCTGTGAGCATGGGATTTTGCTCCCGACTCACGAGTTCAATGATGAAGCTATAATTTTTTCCCTTTGTTAACTTTCTACATCTTGCAGGGTCTGAAATTGTCTGGAGAAAATGTGCTTTGTTTATTTGGGAGTTCCCCTTTCTTGAAACCTAGTTCAAATAAAAAAGTCCAACCTAAAGTGCCATGCCGATAACTACATGGCCCCATGTCGTTAACGACATCGCAGTTGCAGCAGAACCAGAATTGCACTTTCTACAATTTTCAGTCCAAAAGCCCACACCCCCACATGCTCGGACATTTTTAACTGAAACACAATCTCATCCATGTTATTTAGGATCTCTCATACACTCCTTCACATGGGATCAAATAATTAAAGCTAAAAAGCAAAGGGTAAAAGCATATGGCCTTTAAGGCTAAAAGCATGGCCTAAGGCTAAAAAGGAGTTCACTTTCGATTGAATAGAGATCCATAAAGATAGAGCTAGAATTTTAGAATAGGGGGACTAAATTTCCATTAGAAAATATTGGCAAGAAAGAGAGAAAAAGATCTAGAGAGCATTAAGGAGCATTTATTCTTTTGTTCTTGAGCAAAACACCAAACTTTGATCACCAACACTTGGAATTTTGGGTTAGTTAGATTAAGTTCATGGAAAGAGAATGAACTTGGGTCACAAGGGTCCACTTGTTCATCTCCTAAGCAAATTTGAGGTTTAGTTCATCTTTTAAGCAAAGTTTGAGGTTTAGTGATCATTCAAGCAAACTTGAGGTTTAAACATCACTTAGGCAATGTTTAAGGTTTAGACTTGAATGGAGAGTCTACAACATCTTTATCACTCATTTGAAGGTTACTACATCTTGTGAAACATCTACTTTGGCAAGGAATAGATCCCTTCCAAAGATTTTCGGTGAATCCCTAACCAACAACCAAATCCAACAAAAAAGAAAGAAGGAGAGCTTTCTAGAGGACTTCATGAACCTTAAAGAAAGGGGATTCATGACTACGGGGTAAGCTTGTGAGTTCCTAGAGTTTGTGCTTACATTTATATGCTTTCCTTTTTGAAGTTTCATTTTCTTTAAGGTTATTTTCATTTTCGTGCACAAAACTATTTTCTCAAAATTTCAATATGATTTCAAATATTTTTGAGTATTTTGTTTATATAAAAATATTCAACACATCTTGAGCTTTCTAGAATGATAAAGATAATCTAAATCGGTTAAGTATAGCAAATGTTATGATGTTTGAAGTTTCGGATTTTCGTTTTGTTGTTTCTATTGTTTTCGTGTGTTTTCTGCAGGTCTGGAATTTTGATGTCATTAATGACATGACCCCATTTTGTTAAAAAAATTACATGTCATTAATGACATGGGCTCATGTCGTTAACTACATAGCCTTTGTCATAATCTAGTTTCGATTCATTTTGCTCAGTTTCGAATCGTTTAAGCCCGGAATGACCCACTGAGACCCTTCTGAGTTTGGAAATGCATCATTGGGGGTAACAAACTTCTTAATTGTAATTATTTAGGAGTTATATATTATTTATAAATTTATTAATATGTTGATTAAGGTTTGAGTAGCAACGGAGTTGCTTCAAGCCATTCAGATCGATCACCCTTCACAAGGAAGTTAGTAACGATATGGATGACATCATTACCATTGTTAACCCAAAATATGGCTATGATATGCATGTTTAGCCTAGATTTATGTTTTTAAATGTTGTTTTAGGTCACCCACACGAAGGGAACTCAAGTTCTCGGATACCGACCTAACAATATAACATGCGGCATTTCACTAATAAAAAGGACCAACATAGTTGAAAATTTAAATTTACAATTTTCATGAAATAAGAACTTTTAAATCTCCGTTGTTTTTACCTTGACCACATGGGACTTACAAAATCCAAATCGAGCATACATGGCACACTTGGTACATAATTGTGTTGTGGAATATCCACTGTGCTAACCTTTGTGGATTTAGGTAGTTTAGGATAGATGTATGTTAGGGTTTAATTTCCTTTGGGTATTTCATTTATCAAATGTAACATTTGTTAGAAATCGATGTATTTAGGCGATTTGTAAATCCCACATCCCAAGATGTAATTAATCCCGTAGATTAGGCTCATTTACTTTCCTACCTGCTTACTTTCTCACACTTTATTTTCCACTTTCTGATTGCATGCTAAATAACCAAAAACATAAGTCGAAAACATCCAGATTGAATAAAAATATCATAAGTGTGGTTTACAAATAAGAATAATGCTAAGTCAAATAACAACGAACAAAGTAACTCATCCCCTGAATCTCTGAACTATGGTATCGTTTAAGCTTAACGGATCAAAGTTGTACCAAATTTTCCTAGAAGAGCTGATCCGAGTAGCGATTCTGAATACCATAGGCTAGAGGTTCTGATCTCGAGTCTATTAAACTTGTTGTGAGCAGATGACACGGAGCGATAGGCCAAGAGCGCGTGGAATGAGAGTTGCACTCCACCGGGGTGTTTTTGTTGAAAATGAAAATGTACCGGGTTGTGGACCCGAAAAGTTCGAAAGAGAAAGCGGGAAACATTTTAGATTGGTCAAACCTGAATCCACCATCTTTTAGTGTAGAGTCACCACATGGATTAGCTCTTATAGGATTTAAAATCCTATGAGTCTTAACGTTCGGGGGATGACCCACTAAGATACAGAGATTTAGGTTCGGAATAAGTTACTTATTTCTTATTGGATCACATTAAATTACATCTATAGAATACCATATTTCTTAATTGTGCGTATTTGCACTTATATCATTTCAATGTTATAATACATGATTCACACACGTTAGGAAAGTGACAAATTCATACATAAAGCTATAAACAAATGTGGTAAAGTAAAGATTAAAATTACAAAACCTCAGGGAATGCAATAGCCCGCCTAATCTATTAATTACATTTTCATAAAAATATTCGTAATATATGAAGGAAAATAAAACCTAGGCATACATCTAACCTGCATCCACGGAGGTTAGCACATGGTATATAACACAAAATGAGCATTTACATGTATGCTCGATTTGATATTTGCAAGGCCCCTGTGTGGCCTAATTAAAATATCGACGATGGAAAATTTCTTATTTAGAAATAAAATGATTCATTTTATTTACAAATATGTTGGTCATTTTTATTTAATGAAAGTGCTCAAATGGCAAGAAGTTAGGTCTGTTATCCGAGAATAATTTTAATTCCCTTCATTGGGGTATTCTAACATGTATTCATAGAAAACAAGAAGAATTAATATTACATTGGTATTTACATAATAGAATAAATCAAAATTATTCCTAGGTCGTCATTTAGAGTAAATTGAAACATCAACAGAAACACGAAATAAAGCAACTCTAGGAACTCAGAGGATTACCCTTTCTTTGTGAATCCACTTCAGCGTATCCATATGATCCCTAGAAGCGTTCCTCGTTCATTTTTTCATTTGATTTGTGTGGAAAATAAATGTTTATTTAGCCTAAAAATAATCAGACTCGGGCACTAAATGTTTTTTAAGCCTGAGAATGTCTGAGGATTTTGTGGAAAATAAAGATGAAAGGAAATTGATTTGAATATAATAAAAGAATTTAAAAGAAAATTTTTCCGTGATGTTCTTTCGAGAAAATCAATTTATTTTTCTTAAAATTTCTATCGTCTCGTAGAGAGAAAAATAATATATTTTTTTGTCAATTTTTTGTTCCTCTAAAAATTCCCCGATATTTATGGGGGAGTTTCCCAAAAAATAATTTGAGATCTGAAAAATTCTGACTAAGGGGTTTCTAGCGAGGTTAGCTAGAACTTTTGGCTAGCCTCGCTAGAGTTCTGGCGAGACCGGCTTCGCGCCTCGTCGCAATTCGTAGACGAGGCCGAATAGCCCTGATTTTTGTATTTTTGTATTTTTATTTTAATTAATAAAAATATTAAAAATAATTTCTATTAATTAAAAAATATTAATTTATTTTTACTGAAGTCTAATTTAAGTCCTTAAAGTAAATTAGTGAAGAGGAGCACTCCCATTTGAAGATCTCTGGATAATCGAACACTATGTGATTAAAGGATAAAAATCTTGAAAAAGCCATCATCATCGAATGAGTGAGCTGGTACAAAATCCCGTGCTCATAGTAAGTTTTCTTCTTGAAAACCCACTTGCATCCTGTGGGCTTAATTCCACTTGTTGCTTCAACCAAGTTCCAGACTTGATTTTCATACACGGAGTTCATCTCTCACTTCATGGTTGTAAACCATTTGTCAGACTCTGAGCCTTCCATTCCCTCCTTTAAATTCTTGGGCTCATCATCTTCCATAAAGAAAATATGCTTATAATTAGTGATGAAATAGCCATATCACTCGGGAGCGATTGGAGCCCGACCTGACCTACGGAATGTCGATGTTATAATAGGTTGTTCCATGCTTACACTTTCTTGTGTAACAGGTGTAGGAATAATCAGTTGATTTTCTTTTTTATCTTCTTGAGTACCTAACTCAAGATTTCTCCTACTAGCATTCGCAAATTTATGATCCTCTTCGAGGAATTGAGCATTTCTAGAAAAAAAGTATCATTTATTCTTTGGGATCATAAAATGGATAACACATAGCCTCTTTAGGGAAACCTACAAATAGACACCTCTCAGACTTAGCACCCAGCTTATCTGAACTTATCTTTTTTACATAAGCAGGACATCCCCGAACTCTCAAGTGATAAATAACTAGTTTCTTACACTACAAAATTTCGTATGGTGTTTGATCAACTGATTTCAAGGGAACTTTGTTTAGAATATAAACTACACTCTCAAGTGCATAACCCCAAAAGGATCTGCTAAATTCTACATAGCTCATTATGGACTGGACCATATCGAGTAGGGTTTAATTTCTCCTTTCCAACACTCCTTTGTGTTGGGGTGTATAAGGAGGTGTCCACTAGGATAATTACCATTATCTCTTAGATAAACCTGAAACTCTTGGCTTAAGTACTCACTACTTCGATTAGATCAAAGGGCCTTGATACTTTTCCCAAGCTATTTATCTACTTCATTTTGAACTTTTTGAATTTGTCAAAACTTTCAGACTTGTGGCTCATTAGGTACAAATAACCATATTGTTAGTAATCATTGATAAAAGTTATGAAGTAGATGAAACCCTCATGTGTCTTAATACTCATTGGACCACATACATCTGATTGTTTTATTTACAAAGTACTAGTGGCACACTGACCCTTTCCTTTGAAAGGTTTCTTACTCATCTTTCCTTTTAAACAAGGTTCGCATGCCTCATAGGATTCCCATTCCTTTAGACCCAAGTCACCACATTTGTGCAACTTAGTTAAGCGAGTCTCATTTATATGGCCTAGACGACAATGCAATAAGTATGAGGATTTCTCATTATCTAACTTCTATTTCTTAAAAATGTTCATATTTAGAATTTCAGTTTAGATATCTAGAACATAAATGCCATAAACACATATTCCACAAGCATAAAGAACATTATAGCGTCAAATTTGACAATTATAATTAAAAAAATAAAATCTCAAATCCATCCATTGCTCAACGTGTAACAGAAATAATATTCTTAGTGATAGTAGGAGTGATAGTAGGAATATAATAGAAATTGTTCATAACTAAAACTATTAGGCAAATGAAGGCTATATGTTCCTAAAGCTGTTGCAGCAGCCCGTGTTACATTTCCAACTCTTAGGTTTATTTCCCTCTTTGCAAGCATCCTACTATTCTACAACCCCTGCATAGAAGTATAGATATGAGTACAACAACTAGTATCTAATACCCATGTAGACTCATAAGGAATTGTAGAGTAACTCTCTATCATGAACATACCTAAAGTAGATGCATTACTTGGCTTCTTCTTCAGTTGTTCAGAAATTTGAGCTTTTAACTTGCATTTCATTTTTGGCATTTTTCATGAGTCTTCTCTTAACCTCGAAAGCCCTAAACTTTCCAATCTTTCGATCTTCAGCAACAAGTTAATTTTAAAGTTTATTTCTAAACTGAATATCATAATGTTCCAACAAGTCTACCATCTTGGAAAAATTACAGTAATCCCTGATGCCATAGAAATCTATTTTGAAACTGTCATACCTTTTGGTAGAACTTTCAATACAATCTATTTCAAAGCCTCCTGATCATAAATAACTTGCATTTTCCTTAATAACTCAAAGTTATTATAAACAATCATAGAAAACTCAACTACTGAGGTGTTAGCTCCTAGACTTGCAAATAGCATGAATTTCTCAAGTTCATCAATCATCACAAGCTGCACAATTATAGACACTAAGTCCATATCTTTGCATGAATCCTTGTACCTTTGAAGCATTACATTGACCATGAAATTCTTTACGAAATCATCATCCATTTTATGCTTCACGTACTCATTTATTTGATAAAATGAAAGGATCTTCTCCGGGGAGTTCGGGATATGGATTATCCAACACATAATCCATACCAAGGCTTTTCAAGAACCTTATCACATTCTCGAACCACTCATGAAAATTGTCTCCTTTATAAACTTTGTTGCCAAATGGATGCTTATCAGTGTTAGTGGTCATATTCATCCTAGATATAAGATAAAAATTGTTTAGACATTAGTATATGTACATACATTTAATATAAGATCTTTAATTAAATACATATTACCTATTATTTTCATTAATATTTAAATAGCCCCTTCTATTTAAATTCCGTAAATTTGGTCCAACCAATTTTCTTTAGTAGGTACCATCCATAGCTATTCATCATGACCCCCATTATACCAAGTCAAGCCATAACAATACAACCATGGTTGGAACTCGTCCATTTGCATCCCATGCAATTACTAGTCCATTTGAGTTCTATTTCTCGAGATGTGCGTACCTAATTATACAACTCCTCAAATATGTCTCCAATCTGGCATTAGCTCCATTGACATGGATAACTAACCCATTTTGGTTAAGGCAATAACCCCATCTAGTCTCATGATGAAACACATGTTAAAAGAAAGCATGTTGCACATGTTCTTACATCCATTAATAAGGTTTGTATCACGAGTTATGATGGGAAGACAATCTTTACCGCCTCAATATTCTTGTAGGGATTTTAATGGTGCAGTTTGTCTTTCGCTAGTCTAGGTCTTATATGATGGATATGATTATGATAATAATAATTTCGGGCTATTTAGAATTGTTAATCTAAGGGAACATGCTCAAGACTAGTGAATCATAATCATTCCATTATGCCAAGACTCCACATGACATGCAAAGTAAACAAGGTCCATGTTTAAGTTCTTGCACCTATGTCTATATGTTTTAATTTAACAACTTAAACCACGTTTGTAAAACCATATGCGGATTCCAATTTCCATACTAGAAATCAACTAAGTTATAAAAGTCTCTTGGGTACGCTTGAACCAAATACCTATGGAGATTTCTAGGTAAGAGAGGCCCCCTTAAAATTAATAAGCAGCCAAGTCCAATCCTTGCCAAAATAACCAAGGGCACTACAATTTGTTGTAACACAGATAATTATGATTTAAAGATTTCATTCTTTTAATCCAGTGAAGTATTGGATGACCCTCAATTTAAAGCATTTACACGTGTGGTAAAACATTGTTAATTTATATGATAATCACCTAGACTAAGTTTGAGAAAAACATTAATCTAGTTATCACATCATTTTCTATAACAAGAATTGAAACCTAAGTCATGCATAGCATACTTTTAATCAATTCATAAAAATTATCAATTTCAACATATTATTATCTATTATGCATGGCATAAAGTAGGCTCTAATACCATTGCTTATTAATGAAGACAGTAATTGAACATGCAAACTTCTAAGGCGGAATTTCAAAACTTAAAATTAACACTAAAGGATCTCCTAAGCATGCCTTCATTGATATAATGTAAGTTAAAACATTCCATAAATGCTTATAGATTTATAAAACTTATTAAAAGAAACCTAGCATCTAAGTAAAGAGCATTACCAATTGATGTGTGCCTTTCTTTGGTTCGGTGTTCCCTTAGAGTAATTCGGCAACACTCTGTTAGCGCTAGCTTCCAATCTAGGTGTGAGCATGGGATGTTGTACTAGCTCGTGCGTTGGATGTTGACTGATTTTTGGGATTTTATCATTGAATCACACATGTTTCGACTGTTGAAATGATCTTCAAATGGGAGCTCTCCTCATGAAAAATAATATTTTGGGCCGTATAAAAATATTTTAAAACCTTAAAGTAAAGATTTAAAGGCTTATAATATTTTAAGAACCTAAATAAATGTTTAAGGGTTTGGAATAATTTAATTAAATCATTTATTTTTTTTAAATATATTTGTGTGTAATTTAAAAAAATGAAAAAATATAAAAAAAAAATATAAAATCAAGGCTAGCATTGCTAGTGAGGCCCATAGCCCCGCCAATAAGTGCTGGCGAGGTTGCCAGCCTGGCTAGCACAACAGGCTAGGCGAGCAGCTTCTCTAGCACAAGCTGGCGAGGCCGCCAAAACCAATTTATTTCCCCTATAAATAGGGGAATTTTTAGGAGAAAGGAGGATCGAAAATTTAATGAAAAAATTTTTTTTCTTAACAAAACAACCGAAAAATATTGCAAAAAATATTTTTTCTCTCGACAAAATAAAAGGAATTTTTACTGAAAAAAAAAAATTCTTTAGGAAATAATTCAGACTTTTTTTCATCATCCTTTAAAAAGAGTTTAACTATATTCGGGTCCAAAATAAGTTTGAGTTCCGAATTTAATTATTTTTTGAATCAACTTTCTTCTATCGTTTTTTCAAATATTGTCGGACTGTCCGAGTCTGAATATTTTTAGGATAAAAATAATATATTTTCATACAAAAATCAAATAAAAAAGAACAAGGAGCACTCCCAGAAATCAAGCGGATTTGTCAACGTGGATTCGCTAGAAAAGGGTAAGACTGAGTTATAATAGCTGCTTTTTCCTGTGTTTTATATTTTATTTTCTTCTTAATTTTGACATAGGATTTAATTTAATTATGTTATTATATTATTTATTTGTTTATCCCATTTATTTAATTATTTATTAAATAGTGGAAATTCTCAAATGTACATGTTAGAATACCCTCACGAAGGGAGTTATAATAATTCCCGGATAATAGACCTCACCTTTTTCCATGGGATCATTTTGACTAATTAAAAACAACTAACATATTTGTAAATAAAATGAATTGTTTTATTTCTAAATAAGAAATTTTAAATCATTGATATTTTAATTAGGCCACACAGGCCTCGTCAAAATCAAATTGAACATACGTGTAAATATTCATGTTGTTTTGTACCATGTGCTAACATTTGTGGATGCAGGTAGAATAGATTAGATGTATGCCTAGGATTTTTTTTATGATAAGATGTATGCCTAGGATTTTATTTTCCTTCAAGTCTTGCAATTGTTTTAAAGGAAATGTAATTAATATATTAGGTGGGCGATTGCATCTCTCGAAGTTTTGTAATTTATTAATTTATTTTTCCGCATTTACTTACTACAATATGTATGTATTATTGTTTTCTGCATGCACGATAAATCATATAACAAACTCGAAAATGACATAAGTATGAATATGCGTAACTAAGAAATGTGATTTTCTGTAGATGTAATTTAATATGATCCAATAAGAAGTAAGCAACTTATCCGGAACCCGAATCTCTGTGCCTTGGTGGGCCGTCCCCCGGACATTAAGCCTCACAGGACTTTAATTCTCGAAAGAGCTAATCTAGGTGGCGACTCTGCACTAAGAGATGGCGGAGTCAGGTTGTGATTGTCTAAATCATTTTCGCTTTCTCTTTCAAACCTTTCGGGTCCTGACCCGATATTTTAATTTCACAAAACCACCCCGGTGGACTGCTCTTCTAATTTTAGCGCGCTCTCAGCTCGTCGCATTTCAACGCGCTCGATTTTATTTTTCTTAAACTTTTTTAAATGTTTTAGATTTTGGATAAGTGCCTAAAATTGTTGATCACATTATTTTGTATTTTCTTAATTATGACATAATCATAATTTCGCATTGCAATAGAGGGGAGTAGCCTGTAAGTCTAAGATGACCTATTACCTTGAAGCTTTCTCTTATACTAATCTACCTCCTTGAGAAAAGATAGTAGTTAAGCGGGTGGTGCATTTTTTGCCATATCACATCTACCTCCCTCGTTAGAACCCATATGGAAAGAGGCTTGGAGTGTATTTTAGTGCAACAAGAACATTCTATCAGAAACCTTAAAAGCAAACCTCATGCAAAATAAGCCATAAGCATTTTCCCTATGGTGTTACCCAACAAACGATCATGCATTATATTTTTCTTGCAGGTGCGCTCCTTAGTATCCTCATGGTACTAAGGTGAACCAAACTTAGGATAGAGTCTAGCCAAAAACCCAACGTGTAGGATTTGTATGGTTAGAAGTTTGGACGTTGCATGATATGCGCTACGTGTATACCGCTTTTGATTCATCATTCATTGTACAAATGTGTCATACTAACCATGAATCATAATGCAAACACTTGAACGCACACACTCATGATGTTAAAACAAATTAAAATGAACATATCATGTTCTCATCATCATGATGCCTATTAGGTATCACTCACAATTAGGATTAGTTGACACTTGAGATCATGTCACCCTAGGACAATATGAAACCCATTATAATTATGAAAGATCATTGACCCTCTTAAGCATGATATCCACAAGATATCTGACCCTTAGCCCGTATAGGGCCAATATACCTTTATACCCAAAAATGTTTTATGTGATTTCCACTTGACATCTGACACTTAGCCCACACGTGGCAATAATATATCCCACACATTACCTATGAGATGTTCACTCAGCATCCAACTCATAACTTAAGCGGGGCAGTCACACATACCCCATAGCCCAAACGGGGTAAATACCTACCCAAACCTTTTTTCTCTCATCACGTGATGTCTCTACTTACATCCGAACCTAAGCCCACATAGGGCAAACTTATTTCAAAAGTCCTACCTTACAAATCTTCAATGGTATACGCTTAGTACGCAAACCATTCACCCACATAGGGTAATAATTCATGCATCACCGCATACCTTCAAAAAGTGATGACCACAGTAGCATCCAATACTCTGCCCTAATTGGGAAAAATAATCAAATCATTCATTTAATAGCTATATACGACAGTTATTTTCATCTTATTTAAAGTTTATTTGATTGCATCAGGGTATGTCACACTGCTTACTCGAAATCAAATTCGACCTTCTCATTCCATGAGATTTAGTCATAGTGTGAAATCTCAAACTATTGACCTATTACAACATGGGTAACTTGGTCCCCTCATTCACACCACTCATGCTACGATGTCACACGGACATCGTACATATCTCAAATCCACCCTTAGGGGCTGGATTTTCATTTTCACCTTTTTCATTTTATCTAATGACTAACCTGTTTATTTCAAATGGATGGACAAACATATTATTTATTTTGCATCATGGCACATGAACCCCTTATCAATGCATCCATAACACTAACATCTCAAGCATTTTTATACATCATTAATGACATCA
Source organism: Euphorbia schlechtendalii (assembly GCA_949673415.1). Lineage (NCBI taxonomy): Eukaryota > Viridiplantae > Streptophyta > Magnoliopsida > Malpighiales > Euphorbiaceae > Euphorbia > Euphorbia schlechtendalii. Next base: position 22,442 of record CATIWQ010166805.1, on the reverse strand, counting down.
CGAATCCAATATACATAGTCTGATTTTCTACCTACGTACTTCAGCTTGGAAAAGGTCCTCCAACCACTTGGCCCGCATTTCTTCGATCATCACTGGTCAAGAGGGGGTTTCGCACACTAACTCAAGTGAAGAATTAGGTTCAGATTTAGTTCAGCATGCATCTTTCAATTTTGATAACATGGCCGATCTATGAGATGAAGTTGTTAGACATTATGTATACCCTAGAGGCAATTAGGGCGATATGTGTTTATTATTTATAATGTACAAACAATTTCAAATTATTAATAATAATCAAAGGCATCTTTGTTACTTATTAGTGCTTTCTATTTATTGTATCTCTCTTGTATCATATATGTTTGAATATGTATATGCGCATTGATGAAACAAAGTCGTGACTAATTCATAGTGTAAAAAGTGCAAGGACATAGTGAGAGCTATGTGGAGTGAGAACTGCACATACATGTTACAATGAATAGTCTAAATATCCCTAGTCGTAGTTTCATTGAGACTAGACATCAATGGAGCGGATAAACTAGCATGTGTAGGCTTACTTCTTGGATTAATTCCAAGTAACCGATCTCATGAGCTGGAGGTGATACCTTGAGTTAACACATGAATGTATTCAGGAAATACTTTGGAGACTGCCATAAGACAGACACTCGGAAATAACTATATCCATGTGTTAGTGTCATGTCTTATTACAGTAGTAGTACGAATATCCTTAGATCCAAGATATCGGTTACCTTATGTAGGAGTTACTGTACTTTGGGTCATACTTATTTATACCCTGGCGATCAGGATGACACGGGGTGATTACGGATGCAATGATTATCACATGTTTGTAAGTTGCATAGTCAAGATGGGATCCATCGCTCCTGATATAGTAATATAATAGAGATGTACCTTAGGGCCCCTTGTTCAAGTGCACAGTCATCAATAATTCCTAATAGCCTGTAATTATTATTTCATAATCGTATCCATCGTATAAGACCTAGACTAGGATGAGACCAGTGACACCAATGAAATCTCTACAACTATATTAAGGCGAAAAAATGGCTTCCAATCATAAGTCATTATACGAACCTTATTAACGGATGTAAGCACATGTACAACATGCCTTCCTTTAATCTGTGTTTGGTTATGATACTAGAAGAGATTTGTGCCTTAACCAAAGAGGGTTAGTTGTCCATATTATTGGAGCTAATGCCAAATCGTAGACACATTTGAGGATTTGTACAATTGGGTATGCACGTCTCGAGAAAGAGAACTCAAATAAATTAACAATTGCAAGAGATGAGAATGGACGGGTTCCAACCGTGGTTATATTGTTATGACTTGACCTGCAATGAGTAGCTATGGATGCTACCTACTAAGGAAAATTGGTTTAACCAGATTTCTTGAATTTAAATAGAAGGGGTTATTTAAATGTCGATAAAATAGTGGGAAATTATGTGTTTAATTAAAGACCTTATATTAAATGAATGTACATATGCTAATGTCTAAACAAATTCTATCTTATATCTTTGTTCAACAATGAATCCAAACTTAAACTTTTGCTCAATTCTTAACAACAAATTAGATGGTTCGAACTTTACTAATTGGTTTCAGGGCGGTGATGATAGTCCTCAGATTCGAAAGGATAGATTATGTTTTATATGAGCCCCTCCCTGATGAGCCTGATGCTAAGATCGATGTTAATGAACATGAGGCATGGGATAAGCATAGAAAGGAATGTGAAATAGCAGCATGTATAATGCTAGCCACAATGAATTCTGAGCTTCAAAAATAGCATGAGAACATGGATCTCGATACTATGATTCCCCATCTTTATGAGCTCTTTCAGAGAAGGCCAGATCCGAGAGATATGATACATCAAGACTCTTATTCACAACGAAGATGCAGGCTGGCACTTCAGCACCGTAGAGTGCTATTAAACTATTAGGTTATATAGAGAAGCTGACCCGACTAGGTTTTGTGATGGATCATGAATTATGCGTGGATCTGATTCTTGCTTCATTAATTAATATTTACTCACAATTTGTGATTAATTATTACATGAACAAGATTGATACCATGCTACTTGAGTTGGTTAACATGCTGAAAATAGTAGAACCTAAAATTCGAAAGGATCCCAAGGCTCTACTTTTGTTTGAGGAAACCAAACATTCCAAGGGTGGGTCCCGTATTGGAACGTGTCTGAGTGCCAAGAAGAAAATTAGTAAGAAGAAGAAAAATAAAGGAATTGCAAATGGGTGCTTCCGATGTGGTAAGGCCGGCCACTGGAAGAAGGATTGCAAGGTTCAGATTTCCAAATAAATGAAGAAGAAGCCAAGTTAGGCATCTACTTTAGGTATGTTCATGATAGAGATTTTCTCTACAGTTCCCTATGAGTCTACTTGGGTAATAGATACTGGTTGTGGTACTCATAACTGTACTTTTGTACAAGGATTGCAGAACATTAGGAGACTTGTAAAGAGGGAAATTGATCTAAAAGTTGGAAATGGAGAATGAGTTGCTGCAACAGTTGTTGGGACATATAGCCTTCGTTTGCCTAGTGACCTAGTTTTAGTTTTAAACAATTGCTATTATATTCCAGCTTTCACTAAGAATATTATTTATGTTACACTTCTAGCAATGGAAGGATTTGAAATTTTATTTTCTCATAATAAATGTCAAATTCAGCATGACAATATTCTTTATGCTTATGGAATATCTTAGAATGGTATATATGTTCTAGATACTAAAATTGAAATTCTAAGTGTGACCATTGTTAAGAAATCTAAATTAGATAATGAAAAATCCTCATACTTATGGCATTATCTTCTAGGCCACATAAATGAGACTCGCTTAACTATGTTACACAAATGTGGAGACTTAAGCCCAATGGAATGGACTTCCTATGGTGTGTGCGAACCTTGTTTAAAAGGGAAGATGACTAAGAAACCTTTCAAAGAAAAGGGTCACTGGCCACTAGTACTTTGGAAATAATACATTTCGATGTATGTGGTCCAATGAGTTTTAAGACACATGAGGTGTTCGTCTACTTCATAACCTTTATTGATGATTATTCGTGATATGGTTATTTGTACCTTATTAGGCACAAGTCTGAAAGTTTTGATGCTTTTAAAGAATTCAAAACTAAAGTAAAGAAACGTCTTGGGAAAAGTATTAAGACCCTTCAATCTGATCGAGGTGGTGAATACTTAAGCTACGAGTTTCAGGATTATCTAAGGGATAATGGTATTTTATCCTAATGGACACCTCCTTAAACACCCCAACACAATAGAGTGTCAAAAAGGAGAAATTGAACCCTACTCGATATGATGAGCTAAGAAGAACTAAGTAGATACTTTTTGGGTTATGCACTTGAGAGCACAGTATATATACTAAACAAAGTGCCCCCTAAATCAGTTGATTAAACTTGATACAAATTATGGTATGGTAAGAAACCCGATCTTTCTCACCTGAGAGTTTGGGGATATCCTGCATATGATAAAAGGACAAGTTCAGATAAGTTGGGTGCTAAGCCTGATAGATGTCTATTTGTAGGTTACCCTAAGGAGACTATAGGGTTTACCTTTTATGATCCCAAGGTTGCATGTAGCGAGCAAGGGAATTTTGTTATTGCTAGTGGGCCCCAAACCGAACACTGGTTATTCAAAGTGGGGCCTGCGTGGCTACCTCGTGAGCTAATGGACTCGTAGGTCATTAGTGAGCAGGGACAATTAGAGTACGCTAGCGGGCTACAGGCCACGAGGGCTGCCGTAGGCCCGCAAGCCGTAGCTTGCGACATAAGGCAAGCCCGCTAGGGCTTGCCTTGTAATAACCATGGCTTAACCCATGGTTATCTATACCTGAGAGGTTAACTCGCTATACATGGGATGGGATCTATCCCATCCCATGTAGAGTTTTAAGGGGAGTCTATCACTCCCCCATTTTCTTTATAAGTACGCTTCAAAGCCTCTTTAATTTATACACGCCTAAAAGCTTTAAGCTTGTTTTCTCTCTAATATATATTCTCATCTTCTTTTATTATGCGAGATCCTCCATGAGTTTCTCCAAACAAATCGAAGAAAACTTTTAGAAGGCTCAAATTTTAAGTAAGCTTTCTGTTTTGGATTTTCGGGTTGATTTGGAAATAGTCTAGCATCTGCTTTATATCGATGGGTTCTACCTCTTTGAGATTTTTGTCCGTGAAGATCCATGTGGATTAAGTCATAGAGGCTCTCCTAGTTTGGAAGCTTGCACCATTGGAATTACTCAAAGGGAACACCACTACCAAAAGAGAGATCAAGCATGCATCAACTAGTAATTCTTTAATCTTTAGATGCTAGGTTTCTTTTATATGTTTTATAAACCTAAAAGCATCTATTAAACATTTTAACCTAGATTATATCAATCATGGCATGCTTAGGAGATCCTCAAGTTAATTTTTTAAGTTTTCAAATTTCTGCCTTGCAACCTATGCATGTTCAATTACTGCCTTGATTTACAAACAGAAGTCACAGGGGAGGATCATCCCTTCCTTATAGAACAAAATTCTCAACAAACACATCAATGATTGGTGAACGCTAAGATTGCAGCTGCCTTAAATGCCTTTGCAAACAGCGACCAATTGGTATCGCTTATTTGTCTGCACACCAGGAAAGTTCATGATATGGTGTCTAACCCGTAGACCAACCTCAACATTAGCACTCCAAATAATCAGCCTAAAACAGGGTGTCCTTCTACTTCTCATGCGGTGCACCCAGCTCCTACTTTCTTGTACCAGTTCGGGGTGGGATAGAGTTAGCTGAATCATAACCAAGCTCAGATTGGTTAGTGGGGATATAACTTTACCAATACTTCCCAGAATCAGTTCTTCTCGGGGCATCCTAGTTAGTCAATGTTCGCACCTGGAACTTTTAATCGAGTGACCCAACAATCTATCCCTAGTTGGAGTGTGCCATTTCCCTCATAATTCGAGGTTATCCCTCAACTACCCAATTTTGTGGTAACTCCCAAGGGAACTACATTTCCCCATGGGTAATATCGCCTTTATCCAGACACTGGTAACACTATTCTCCAACAACCAGTCATGGTAAAATTGTGGCAACAATTCTTAGCCGCTCACAATGATCATCTAATGAACACATACCCTGCGTAGTCAACAATCGAAGATGAAGACAGCTTGCCACCAAACTTTTCAATGCCACAGTTTGAGAAGTACATGGGTTCTAAAGACCCGCATGCTCATCTAACACATTACCAGACAGTGATGAGAGCATTGAGGGTAAGCAAGTAGATGATGGCCAAACTTTTCATGGACACCTTGGGCCACCCGGTTAACGAATGGTATAGTCACCTTTCACTAAACGTAGCTTATGATTGGAAAAACCTTTCTCAAGATATGATGGGGCATTGATCACAAGATTTTGACTATACTCATTCCAATAGGCTTATATTTGGTAACGGTACCATAAACCTTCTTCCCTACTTTTCTACTGATAAGATAAAACTTCTAAATATGAACAGGTGTTGTCAGTTGCACTTATAAAATAGAAAAATGATGTCCACTGCAAGTATACAGTTACGAAGTAGTTTTAAAAGATATCGATCCCACAAGGAAGGAATTCGGTTCTAAAGACCAAGTAGAGTTACGAAACAAAAGAAATAAAGTAATTTAAATTGGAGGGTTTGGATGATAGACTGATGAATAGACAGATGCATGAACAGATTAGAGAAGATGTAAACAATATAGATATTCCCTAAGAACAAGTATAGTAGAGAAAAACATGCAAAATCATCAAGAAGATTTCATACACTAGATAACTTCAACAAACACTATCCCAGATGCTAAAATATTCAATAATTCACCGCAGAGCAACACATGAAATGACTTTTCTAGATCTAGCGTAAACGAATTATGACACTTATAAGAACCTGGATAACAATATTACTATGCTTAGTACGGCTCGCTCTCACATAACCATATTTAGCAAGTTACCATTCTAAAAATGTTGGCTCACTAAACAGCATTATAATCACAGATCCAATGACTATACACAATCTTGTTAACCTCGAAATCGCTCTTAATGTTAACTCGAAATCATATAACTTGATTAATATAAATGATGCAAGATAAAATACTCATTATGATACATAGACATATCATAAACTTTGAAATAGAAAGTATAAGTAGAAAATAAAATAAAGTTGCAAGGTATGTAAGTGAAAGCTAAAGTTGATCAAACCGTATCCACTCTTTAATGGGAGTCGTCATTTCCCGCAATTCCTAAGTCTACTTTGAATTCGGTCTTGACTCGTATGGAACCTCTGCTAGGATGCTATTCTTTGTGAATATCAAACAAATGAATGTTGAAGAATGAAAACTTTTATTGATACGTGCTTTGCAATTACACTCATACAACAATTGCTCGAATGTGGAGAAATCTAGTGATCGAAACAAGAATCTAATCACTTGTACATTTTTCTCATCAAGACTTTGAACGTAGCGAAATCTACATATTTTCACTCTCTATCTATGCACACACTCTATACATTGCCAACCATACATGTCATCCCCTATGCCATGAAATTGGTTAGTTTTGAACCCTATTTATAGAGTATGAAGGGTTGCATCTTCCAAACGAAGAGTAGTTTCCATTGGCGCAGGTTTGCATCACTTCAATGTGATTTGATGCAAAGTTTATCCTTATCCACAATAGAAAGGCACATTTTCATGATTGGTCTACTTCCAAGAGGTGTCTTTTCGTCTGGTAGTTGATGGTGGTTAATGGGGGTTGATTGATCTTATCCGACGGTTGGAAATTGAGAAGAGATAACCAAAAACGATCACAAGTCACGACTGCGAATCACATGTCGTGATCGTGAACAATGGTTGGCAACTTTTAGTTTATGAAGGGTGATAAGTCGTGACCGCGAATGGGTGTCACAATTGTTAATAATGCTTTTCTTCATAATTCTTCTTTGCAACTTTACCTATCTTTGACAACTCCGATCCTAAGCTAAATCCTTGTGTTCCACGCATCTTTTTGCACCTTTTTTCACTCTTTTTACATATTATTCCATCTTTGATCATTTCACTCCCAAGATTCACCTAGTTTCTACACTTGCATAAAAAAACAATTACATACCACGTTAAAACTTTTATATGAAGTATAAAATGACTCAAAACCATATTGTTTTATACGTAAAAATATCATGATAATAAGTGTAATTATACACTTATCAGGCATTAAGGTTTCAACAGTCAAATGGAAACCACAATGCTAAATCTAGGGGCTATAAGGCAAAAGCAGGGAGAAAGCTTCAAGTCTTACTATAAGTGTTGGATGGCCACACATGTTAGACTTCAGGCATGTTTAACTCTACCAAAGATGATAACCAAACTTCTAGATGGTGCACTGCCATCATAAAGGGACAAGTTCAGGCCTAAAATCTTTTCCAGCTATAAAGAACTATTTAATAAAGCGGAGAGGATGGAGCATTTCGAATCCATGGACAAACCTACAAAAGGGCACTAATATGAGAAGATGATTGCAGGAAGATAACCATTAGATGATGATGAAATAAATTAGTTCTTTTTAGCAACTTTGCCTATGAGGCTTTTGAACCTTTTTGAATAAATTGAATTTTGTTTAGTCACTTGGTATTCTATTGATTAACATCATGCATTCTCATAAACATATGCATAATGTTTTTAGCATGTATGACACATCATGTTATGAAATTAATTTGGGTATAAATGGATCCCCAACAATTGTATTAAGTTCAAATGATTTAACTCTTGAGGGAAAGTGAGAGAGAAACACAGGTACTTAGACAACATGTGATAGCATTTGCCTCATCCTATGAAGACATAAGATCGATTGAAAGATCTCCAAACATAGAATGCCCACTAACTACCAAGCAAAAGTCAAAATGGTCAAAACCAGAACACGCTGAAAACTTAACAGATCAAATTAAGCTAAGTTCCCCCAAAATATTCAAATGACCGAAGACACAAAGAAAGGAGCCAAATTGTTGAGCACGTCAACAACTCCTTCACATGGCTCACAAACACTTATGGGTCGATCATTACACTATTGAACATAAACTGTTCACCCTCGATGGAATCAAGCTATTCCCAAAGAATCTGCAGCCTCTGATCCTTGACATATCACTTATTGTTAGAGAACAATTGAATTAATAAGGAAATGTTGACAACCAATACTCATCACTTCACGAGCACCAACCAATTAATCAAAAAAGCTAAGCGAGATAATAATTGAAGTTGTGGACGTGGACATGGACGACAAACAATCTATCAGCCATATCAACTAAGACTGGCTCAATTGCTATCACGCATAGATGAAAGAAATAAATTGATATAAAGCAGTACCAAAAAAGAAATAAATTTGTAATTAGCCTGTCAATTAGCACTCTGTTAGTTGAACAAAAATTAGGGCCTCTTTTCAAAATAGAAAAAGAATAGTCCGTTGACTTGAAAACCCGAAAAGGGCGGCTCAGGGAAAACATAGGACATCGAGAGAGAAGCAAAAACATTGGTTAGAAAACCTAAAAGTGCTAATTGATGGCAGAAGTCAAATTTTTTGAAACATTTATACCCATGTTAGGTTCATCAATGAATTGTCATTTTTGCTAAATCTTTATGCATATGCTTATTTTGATTGCTTGCATGCCAATGGTAGAATATCGCAACTGAACATCCTGACACATCATGATTCAAAAAAAATAATAAAAATGATAAAAGTAAAAGTAAAAATGAGTCTGCTGGATTGAAAACCTGAATGACATCTAGGAAAAAATTAGGACAATGTTCGATAGATTGAAAACCCGTAAGGGCGATCTATGCAAAAAGTAGAACCAAAGAAATATCCAATTCATCATCTCATCTCATTTATACCTTCCGGAACTTAGAATGAAAATTTTCTAATTTCTCTCACAGGAAGGATCGTCACAACACTACAAGCAAAAAGGCTTCCAAACTATCAAAGTGAGCATCGCCAACATGGTTCAGGGTTAAACCAGATCTAAATTCTGAACTCGAATTTGATTCAACAAGCCCATGTTCGTCACTCTAAAGCAATCGTCCATGGAATCCCCAACAAGATAAATTCTAGGGGCACCCATGCACCAGCACAAGAAAAGACTCTTCAATCAATGAAGCCCACAATACCTACAATAGAATCATGTGGTGAATATTGTCCATTCATAAAATCATGCATACATTGCATACGCATCATGTCATTTACAAGTAAAGATGATGCCAAACTAGGGGCAATACCATTCCGATAAACAAGAAACTCCACATCCACTTGGGGAACTAGCAAACATAGAGAAGGATGATGGCACACTCAAGCCTAAAGTCAATTCAATCCTACTTAGGCCCCCGTTCGAGCAACATTGTAACATCACGATTACAAAAGCCTCCTAAAAAAATGGAGTAGTCTTTGGGACATCCTCAAATTTTTGTCAATCTCATTTCTTCATCATGTTTTAATTTTTTATTGAAAGGGTAAAAATTTTTGCTTCGCATAAACTCAATCAAATAATTAAAACATGCATCATAAAATGTATTAACATTATAGTTATCTCTGATTTGTCACGGGAAACAAGTCAACATCCTATTAAGGAAACACAAAGAAAGAAAGAAACAGTTATCTCAATGAGGTCGCCTTTGAAATGGATTCAGGCACCTTGCACTAGTAGTTCTAACAGTCAAAGCCAACCGAAGGTAAACTCACAAGGGGCACACAATGACAACAACTCACAAGGGGTACACAATGACCACAACTAAAGAAATAAGCGATTACTGATTATTAAAGGGATACAGCAGAAAGAATCGGTCGACCCACCCGCAAGGGGCATCAAAGGGACATCGCAGAAAGAATCGATCGACCCGACCGGAAGGGGTATCAAGCACCAAGGGATTCCGAAGAAAGAAATGGACAATCTCGTGAGGACATGGTGCCAGAGAGGAAGGCCCATGTCATCATCGATCGAGGATAAAGAAGTTACCAACCACACCGGTCAGGTATATTCTCAATGCCTCCACTCGATTTCATATGATCATACTAGTTACATATCAAGTAGTGATAACATGAGGGGCAACTATGAGCACATGATTTGTACCAGCTCTAGCATTCGATGATGATTGCTTTTCAGAATTTTATTCTTGAATCACACAAGTTTCGGTTGTCCAAATGATCCTCAAATGGGAGCTCTCCTCGAGAAAAATATTATTTTGGGCGCTAAATAAATATTTGGGACCGTAAAAATATTTTAAAATCTTAATGAAAAGATTTAAAGGCTTAAAGTATTTTTAAGGACCTAAATATATGTTTAAGGGTTCGGAATAATTTAATTAAATCATTTATTTTTTTAATTTTATATATATATATATATATATATATATATATATGTAATTCAAAAAAAAGAAAAATATAAAAAAATATAAAATCGAGACCAGCATTGCTAGTGAGGCCCACAGCCTCGCCAATAGGTGCTTGCGAGGTTGCCAACCTCTCCAGCACATATGGGCGAGGCCGCGAAACCCGATTTATTCTCCCTACAAATAGGGGAATTTTTAATTGAAAATAGGACCAAAAATTGAATGACAAAATTTATTTTTCTTGATAAAATGACCAAAAAATTTTGCATAAACTATTTTTTCTCTCACAAAATGAAGTGAATTTTTACTGAAAAAAATATTGTTTCTTGAGGAAATAATTCCAACTTTTTTCATCTTTCTTTAAAAAATTCTTTGATTATATTCGGGTCCAAAACAAGTTTGGGTTCCGAATTTAATTATTTTTTGAATCAACTTTCCTCTATTGAACCCAAGTTAATAGTACGTCACAGTACTTAAACATTTTGAAAATAGCAAACTGTCTAGGATAGTGAAATTAATTGAGTACTAAGTATACTCTTACTTAATGAAGCTGACTTGAATTTATTTAAGGAAAAACAATTTAGTTTGCTGAGTAATTAATTAAGTTACGGCTTAGAGTAGGAAAAGCTGAGTTGATGCTGAGTACTACGTAGTTTAAATAGACATCTACTCAGCTATGCTAAGTTAGCTTTTATTAATTAAAAGTTGTATGGTTTGACACACATGACACATGTGCTGCTAACATTTTCTGTGAGAAACGAAATATTCCTTCGATACTTTTCAGGTTAAAAAGCATTGAAATTAGAGAAGATTTACAGTGATCCTCACAAGACAAAAGGTGTTAGTACAGAATGTTGGAAAATCCTCACTAAAGTCCAAGGGAAAAGGAATTCTCTATAATATCTACCAATCTAAAGATTCCACATTGCACATTGTGTGCCTCTCTATCAGATCGATTTTCTTGAAGACAAACGAGATTTTTTGTTAACAGAATTTTATTGCGCCTCAAAATTTGATTTTCTATCTCTAAACTTCTATGAATCTGTCTTGAATAGGAAGATTTGAAAGATATGAAGAAAAGAGAAATTGAAGAACTGTTAGGAAGAAAAGTTTGCAATAGCTACTTTGCAAAGCTTCAAGCATAAATAGAAGACTGAAGCAGATGTTCAAACTTGGTGAATCACCTTGAATTTGTTTAAGAGCTAAAACTCTGTACAAATACTCCAAGCTTCAAGAAATTCCAATTCAAGCAATCAGCAAACAATCATTGTCAATCTGTTTATAATAGAGAGAATCACTCTTAGATTTAACATTGTAAGGTTTTAACAGCTTACAAGTTGAATTAAGTTTGAAATCTCTTTTCTCAAGTTTGAGTGTTAGTTTGAGAAGGGAACCCAAACTAAGTTGAGTGGTAGTTAGAAAGAAAGGTACTTTCTATAAAAAGTGCCTACCCGCTGGAAAGGCTGCTCCGCCTAAGTAAGGAAAGAACACTAGTGGATTTAAGCTCGGAGAAGGTTTCGGAGGACTGGAGGTAGGCTCGGGGCCGAACCAGGATAAAACCAGGTATTGAAGTTCTAACTTTCTCATTAGCTTTTATCACATTCATCTCATACATCATTCTTTCTGTATTTATCACTTTTGCTTGATAAACCAATCTGTACTGAGTGGAGTACTCAACAAGTGATTGAAGATAAACTATGCTAGCGAAGTTGAGTAGTTTATAAGTTTTTAGACCCGCTCAGCATAGCTTAACACATCACGCATTTAAAAACTGAACATGGATAAAATATTTTTATAAATATAAAAAGTAACCAAGAACTGCATTCACCCCCCAAGTGGTATCAGAGCAAGTGCTCAAACATTAGATTAATTATCTTTGAGTTAAAGATATACATAAATGCCTTACAATAACTTCAATTCTAGCTCAAGACAGACAATGCTCCTTAAAAGGGAATGTCTGTAACTAGGTCACCATTATTTGATGGTAATCATTGCACATTTTGGAAAAATAACATGAAGAACTTTATTCAATACCAAAGCATGCAAGATTGGCATGCTATAGAGCTTGATCCACGAATTCCTAGAGCCTCTGCATAGCATCAAGAGTGTCAGGATCGAAGTCATGGAAATGGGTCGAGCATAGAGACCGAGGAACTCGTTGCTGTTGCCCGTACTGCCTGCATAGACGAGAAGGGGAATAGGACGTAACGCCATCGATAACCACGAACGGAATCTCCAACTAAAGGCTGAGCTAACAAACCTCAGAAGATCGGTTGGAGCCTAGAATCTCAACCCAAGCACCTTCGCTCAGCGAACTATGGTCCTTCCTGGTGAAGCCTCTAGGACCATAATGCGAAGGCAGGTATCGAGCCTTCCCTAAGCGTGGATCGGTAGTCAAGCGAAGCTTCTCCAACGGCCATACCTACGTTAACCCATTCGTTTAAACAAATAACAAAAATCATGAAAGAAAGAGATGAGGAAAGAGAATTACCTCTAGTAAAGCAAAATGGTCTCCTGCTAAGTCCTGATTCACCGAAGTAGCGTCTAAGTGGACCAAACTATCAGCCAAGGCTAAAGCTGCAGGAGAAAGGCCTGTAGAGAGTGGGTCAATGACCGATAGCAAGCGAAAAGGCACAATCGCTCCAACCCCACAAATAAGTAGAGTCACCATTGAAGGCCTTGCTAGATGACTGCTGGGTGTATTCTCACACCAACTAAGGATAGCTTTAACCCGAAAGCCACCAACATCAGGGGGAGCTGACAAAAAGCACCCTCTAGACTCCAGGTTCCATAAACCCTTCAGTTTATCCTCTCTTCCAAACTGGAAAGAAGGAAAGGCGAAGGACAGTCTCGCAGGGGATATTGGTGTCGACTCCTTCGGAAAAGGGAGCCCTAGAATAGCATGAAACTCCTCAACCAATTGACAAAGCTCGAAGTCGGCAAAGCGAAAGACATGAGTGGCGGGATCCCAAAACTTCAGAGTAGCATGAATGAAAGCCATATTTACAGGCCTGGAAGCAAGGTACTGAAGACACCGCGGAGATAGACCCTAAGGCGCTCATTATGGGTCGACATCAGAAAGGAAGAAAGCTAAAGGAAATTCCTCAAAACCGGCGTTGCCTACACACATTAACCACATACATTAGCATTGACATTCATTCATGCATATAAAAAAAACATTCATAAACAAGCAAGCATATTCATAAAATAAAACACCACATGCGAGGATCCGGCACAATGAAAGGCCAAAATCCCCTTTTCTTTCATAAATCAGAAATCTTTTTAAGTTTCTACAAAGCGGAGCTATATAAAAAGTCCGGTTCAAAAAGAGGAATCTAAAACTAAAGCTAAAAGGGAACACCGAGCAGGTCTCTGACACGATTTCAAGCAGTTGGAGCCTTGAAGAACTACTCCAAAAGGGCATCGAACCGGATCACAGTAGCAGCCAAGGGTAGACCAATAATCGCTACAACATCAGAGGGAGTAATGGTAACCTCCCCGATCGGAAGGTGGAATGTGGGTGAAATATCGCACCACCTCTGAGCAAGCGCGATCGATGTAGCATACGGTAATAAGGTAGGCCGTAAGGATCGGGCCAAGGGACCGAAGCCAGTGGCCTTGATAGCCTGAACTAGCTCGAGGTGAGAAGAAGCATAACCATACCACGCTTGGATGGTAGAATACCCACCAGTGGGACACAGCGTGGGGGACTGCAAAACAAATTAATTAAACATATTTTGTAATTCAACGCAAAAAATGGCGAGAAAAATGCCAAAAATATTTTCTTTAAATAGTTTATATCCAAAACACGTTTGGATCCTGAACTTTTTTTTAATCTTCCTACTTCTCACGTTTCTCAAAGAGGTCCTCGGATAATCTTGAGGTTAAAACAAATTTAGAAGCCGAGTCCTATTATAGTTTGGACAAATATTTTCTTCAATGTTTTTTTCGGATCCGAAAAATGTTTGGACTCCGAATTTTGATTATTTTCCAATCTTTTTTCCAAAAAAAATCAAAAAAACCAAAAAAAAAATATATATATATATATATATATAAATTATTTTTTTTAATTTCTTTTACGAAAAGAACCCGGAGAGGCGTCGCCCGAAAAATCCGGCGAGCCCCCGATGCCTCTCCAGTAAGCCTTGATAGGGTCCCTTAGGACCCTCGCCAGCAAGCCTCGCGAGGGTCCCAAGGGACCCTCGCCATGAGGCCTCGCGAGGGTCCCTTATGACCCTCACCAGGAGGCCTTGCGAGGGTCCCTTAGAACCCTCGCTAGCAGGCCTCGCGAGGGTCCCAAGGGACCCTCGCCGGGAGGCCTCGCGATGGTCCTTAGGACCCTCACCGGGAGGCCTCGCGAGGGTCCCTTAGGACCCTCTCTAGGAGGCCTCGCGAGGGTCTCTTAGGACCCTCACCAGGAGGCCTCGCGAGGGTCCTAAGACCCTCACCGATATGATTGTCAAGGGTCAGACCCTCGCTGAGTTTCCTCGTGTCCGTCGAAAAAATTTCCAACGAACCCGAATTTTTCTTTTTTATATAATTTATTTAGGATAAAATTCTACGACATGATTCAAGGATCGGTTCCAATCTAGTTCCTAAACAGAACAAATTTCCCTAAAAATGGAAAATAAAAATGTTATTAGAAATACCTCAGTCCGGGAAAGATGAGGTTGGGCTGGAAAATCAGGATCCAACGTCTCTATAGGGGAAGTAAAGGTAATCCCCAGCATAGTATCGCTCGCCGCCAAACCATATGCGGCATCAATATCAACAGAAAATACATCGGGATCATCGGTAGGCTGAGGAACGAGGTGAGATGTAAGACGGAGTGTCGTGTTAGCAACCTTCGAATATGAGAGTGTTTTAGAGAGATGAAGAATATGAGAGAGGGGAGAGTGAGAGTGTTTTAGAGAGATGAAGAATATGAGAAGTGAAGAAAAAATAAAGAGAGATGAAGAATATGAGAAGTGAAGAAAAAATAAAGGAAGTAGAGCCCTATTTATAAAGAAAATAAATGGGTCCCACCTATTTCTTTATTATTATTATTTTCCAATAGAAGCCTCCTAAAGCTACGAAATGATGCATGGGAAACCCTAATATTCCTCAAACTCATTTATCAATGTTTTAATTTTTGATTGAAGGGGCAAAAATTTTTGCTCAGCATAAACTCAATCAAACAATTAAAAGATTCATCATGAAATGTTGATTAACATTATCTTCTTGATTTGACATAGAAAACAAGCCACAATCCTACTAAGGAAAGATCGCATTTAGGCATCAATCTCCAATTATTCCAAGGGGCACACAATGACCTCAACCGAAGAATGAATTGGTTACCACTAATGGGATGCCGTCGAAAGAAACGGTCGACCCACATAAAAGGGGTATTAAGCACCAAGGGATTCCGAAGAAAGAAAAGGACAACCTTATGGAGACATAGCGCCAGAATGGAAGGCCTATTTTATCAATTGAGAATAGGAAATAGCAAACAACATCGGTCAGGTATTCTCTCTATCCCTCTACTCTTTTCATGTGATAACACTGGTTATACAACCAGCAATTATCACACGAGGGGTAGCTATGAGCATGGGATTTTGTACCAGCTCGCGCATTTGATGATGATGGCTTTTTCGGGATTTTATCCTTGAATCACATAATTTTCGAGTATCCTAATGCATCCGAAGGGGAATCCTCCTCGTCTCTAATTCAGAATGACGTCTTAGATAAAATTATTTAATTAAAAATATAATAATGATTCAAAAAAATATAAAATAAAAAAAATATATTAATTAAAAAAAACAAAAATATAAGAAAAGTTCGAAAACGAAAACCTGGGCCGGCCTTGCTTGCGAAGACCTCGCCAAGCTCATGGTGAGGCCTCACCGAGCTCTTGGCGAGGCCTCTCTAAGCTTTTCTCCGACGAGACCCCTCGTCGGAAAAAAAACTTTCCATTTTTGGATTTTTCGAGATTTTCCTATAAATAGTCGGGTCTTTTTTTATTAACGAGATCCCGTAATGATCAGATAAAAATATAACTTTTAGAACGACTCTGAATTCCAAGAATAAAACGAACAATTTTTGGACTTTCTACTACAACTTTTTTACCTGAACAAAAAGATGAGGAGGATTTCTCAAAGACCGATCGGATTTCTTCGATGTGGATTCGTTCGTAAGGGTAAGCCTCTGAGTTCCTAGAACTACAATTCTCGTGCTTTCAGTGTTTAATTTCTTCTTCTGATTTCTTCTACGAACCTAGGACTTTCTCTTCTTTTATTTTATTTTAACTGTTGTAATTCTTCTTCATCTTTTTCTTTATTAAAAGGAGATGCATGTTAGAACACCCCCACGAAGGGAATAAAGGATAAGAAACCTCACTTTTTACCATGCGAGCAATTTCATTAATTAAAATGAGCAACCAATGTGCTAATAAAATGAATGGTTTTATTTAAATAACAAACACAATATCGCGATCTTTTTTTAGGCCACACGGGCCTCGCCGAATTTCAAATCCGAACATACATGTTATCCCCTGTGCTAACCTTTGTGGATACAGGTAGATTAGGATTAGATGTATGTTTAGGACTTTAATTTTCCTTCGGGTATCATAATTTCAATTTTTGGGAAATGTAATTAATAGGTTAGCGGGCAGTTGCATCCCCCGATTTTTTAAGTCTTGTAATTTCCATTTTTTGCTTTTGCTTTCCGCATTTACTTACTGTTTTGTGGATGGTTTATTTTTCCGCTTTATGAATGATTTATTATTTCGTAATACGTGAACCATGCATCTAAACTCCAAAAATGACCTAAGTGCGAATATGCGCAATTAAAAGAAAACGGTTTTCTGTAGATGTAATTTAATGTGATCCAATGAGAAATAAGCAACTTGTCCCGGACCCGAATCTCTGTGTCTTGGTGGGCCATCCCCTGGATGTTAAGCTTCACAAGACTCTAATTCTTGGAAAGAGCTAATCCAGGTGGCGACTCCACACTAAGAGATGGCGGATTCAGGTTCGAACCGATCTTAAACGTTTTTTGCCTTTTTCTCTTTCAACCTTTTTCCCGGGTCCCCAACCCAGTGCTTTCTCCTTTTTTCAAACACCTCGGTGGACCGCGCCTCTCATCTCGCGTGCTCTCAGCCCACCGCTCTGTGTCACCTGCTCACACTATGCTTCTTTTTCTTTTTCACTCAATGAATGATTGCAGTTTCTACTCTGTACCATTCCTCACCTTTTGCATAATCATTGGTTATCCTCTCTTTCTTTCGATTTTTTTCTCTCAATACCCTCATCCTTTATTGATTAATTTCAAAGTATTATGGCTATAATTTCCTAACACTTTAAACACACTCAATACTTATTTATAGGACTTATTCGAATTTGCATATAAAACTCAAAGTAAGAATACTACTAGATATTGCTCCACTAAAACTTATCGAAAGCATTAAACTAAAGCTATATAACTTATACTAATTCATGTTGCACCGAAATATATATCGAAACTTACTTGGAATGTTGCTTTCGAATGTTACTCACCACTCATCCTTGCCAAATTTATTAATGTTGTGCTAATAACGTTCAATTTCAACATGCACTCAAATTTTTCAGTAACATCAAACTTGTAATACCTAACACTCAAAAGTATTAGAATGGATAGTGTGGAAATAACAAAAATTTTCAAATTCTTCAATTTTTTTAATTTTATTCAATTTTTTTTTGAATTTTTCAGGATTTCTACAAATGCTCCCCCACACTAAAGAACACAATGTCCTCATTGTGAGACATTTAATAAAAATCAAAATAAAAAAACTAGTAAAAAATTTGAAAAAAGAAAAGTAAAGAAAAGAGAAAACCCGTTCTATTGAGAAGAAGAATCCGGGAGACTGGGAGTAAATTGACAATTTTGTTTTCAAAAGAAGGATAATAATTTTCAAAGCCTCGATTTATTATTCTTCTTAAGAATCTTCATGTCTCTTTTCATTACTCCAAGTTCCACTTGGCAATTGTCTAACTTTTGTTGCATGCTCGCCTTCCAATCTTCCGGAGCTTCTTCTTCTTCATCTTCTTCTACTTCAAGCATTGGAGCTTTTCCATGTCGACGGCTAATGATTGGATTAGATGGTCCGACGAAAGAATCTTCATGAGCCAAGTTTAGCTTCTTGGTGCAGTTGGAGTAGGAGTAGAAAGAATATACACCATCGTTCTCTTGAAGAAGTCTGGTATTCTTTAAATAAGTCCCATCCATATAGCGAAAATTCTCACCCGCTTGTTGGACATAGGGGAGTTCACCTCTTGCACCCAAGATAATAGCGGTGATTATTTTGGCCGCTCCAATCTTGTTCCTCATGCTTGTAGAATTCTTCTTCATCATATCTCATATGATATCCACAAATTCCATTTTTTGTTTCATCAAAGCGTAAGAAAAAACGAACAAATCTTTCTTTTGGACTTTGGTATTCTCTACTCGACAAAATACCAAAGTGGAAAGGTATTTGTGGAGAAGAAGAATGCACTCATCCTTAATAAGTTTATTAGGAGAATTTTTGGGATTGAAGACTCTCTTACCTGATAATTCTGCCCAAACTCGATTTGGTTTAAAAGTATTTATCATGCTCGATGAATTAACTATCTTGAATTTGAACCATTCACCCATCATCTCTCTTGTGATGGTGTAATGTCATCCTTGATTAAGAAATTGAATCGCCCTGTTCCTTGCATCTTCATAATCGAATGTTACTAGACATTCGAGAATCCAATCTCAATTTTGTGGAAAAAGAAAATCCATAAACTTTGTGAGTCCAAGAGCTGAAAGATAAACCTCCATCTCTCTACGGAGATTCAATGTTTCCAAGAAGACCAAATCTAGGAATATCATCCCCGGTGATATCCAATTTGTTAAGCTTTTGAAAGCGTTTACCTTCTTCTCTTATCCTTAAAGGGAAAGGACAATCATACTCCTCTTGGTATGTTTGGCTTTCTCTTCTATTTGCTGATTTCTTCAAAGGCATCTTAATTGTTGAAGTGTAAAGTTTAAGAAGAAAAGGTTGAATGTTGAAGACTGAAGATGAAGTAATTTCAGAGATTTGTAAGCTTTTTGAAGGTTGTGGTGGCTAGGGTTCAACTTAAGACCTATTTATAGAGGTTTAAGGGGTCTCTAATTGGTCATAATTAACAATATAGCCGTTTAAGCTCAAAATTAGCCGTTAATGGCGGTTTTAGCCATCTATCACGTGTCAGATCGCGGTCTGTAACTTTTATAATTTTCCCATGTTGCGATCGTGATTTTCCTCCCGATAGAAATAGAGAGTTTTGATATCCAATAATCATGAGCATGAATTGTGTCGCGGTCGCGATCTTCTTTATTTCTTCAAATTTCTTCAAATTTTAGACTTGTACCTATAAAAACTTAGAAACACAAACACAAACAAACATTGTTAAATAAAAAAGATAAATATTTACTATTATACCTTGAATAATCATGGTGAAGATAGCAATTGAACATCAACATCTTGTTGTTTAAATTTTCATTTCATATTTAACAAACATTACAAACAAACAATGAAACACAAAATCAAACAAACACCAAATAAACACACAAAAAGGAAAGACTATACAAGGTTGTAAACCTAAATGAAAAGAAAACGATCTATTCAGGAGTTAGCGATTCAATCATTTTATTAATCTTATAACGTGACTCTCGCAGATCTCTTTCAACATCATACACTAGGTTGTGGATGTCGTTAATCTTGCGATGAGTAGAGACTTGTTCTTCCATTAAGTCATTCAACTTCCTCCTAAGAGTGGTTGAACTATTCCCTTCTTCCCTAGCGATTTCTCTTTCTCTCTTTTTATTGGCTTCTACTCGCTCATCCCATGATCTATAATCATAGGTTATCCCATTTTCTCCATTGCACTTAGTTCAAAATCCATACTCGAAGAAAACTTTTGTAGTTAATTCCGGAATTTCATCTTCATCAGTAAAGACTTTTGCAACATAGGGAATTCTCCCAACTTGTCCTAACAAATTTGCCATAATTCGACACCCTTACGCTATCCTACCAGGATCAATTGCGGTAGACGTAAGAGTCTCCATCATAATACCTAATACGTCCACAAGCATGCCATTCCAAACCACTTCCAAGACAAACAATTCTTCAGGAATGACTATGTCGGAACTAGTCCTACCAAACAACGATCTAATTAAATAGAAGTGTAAAGCGAGCAAACAGGGATCACGGATCCACCGGCCGGCTATAAGCAGATTCCTGTCTGTATTCGGCTTGGCCAGTAAGGAGATTCCAAGTTGGTAATGGATCCCAACCAGGAAGCATTTTATAGTAACAATCTTTAGGGAATCCCAAATTCTTCTCTAGTGCTTTTCTCGATAACTTATGCTTCTTCCCTTGGTGACGATATTCTAAACAATCCATCTTATCATTCGTCCATACTAACAATATCATCATCACCTTACAATTATCCTCACTGTTTCCAATGATCATGTTGGAATATATAATGAAATTTAGAATTCTAGGGTAATACATTACCCAATCATAGATTCCCAAATGAACGAAACTATTCCTATGGATAACATAGGAACTCATGAATTCTGCATCTCTGATGGTTTCGAAATGATCACCTTCCACTCGAGAGTAAATTGGAAATGTCACTTCATACCACTCTTGTAGATTTGAAGGATGAATGAGATTACATTTGTTAGGGGGCACCATCTTGAAAAGGAAAAGGATTGAAAGATTTTCAAGGTTTGGAATGAATATTTTGTCTGCAAGAAAAGGATTTTTGGATTTCTGAAGTGAAGGATTATGAGAATTCGCACTCACATATATAGAGTTTGAGAGAAACCGTCGGAAAACTGCCAAACTACTACAGTTTTTGCACAAGTCATGATCATGATCCCAAGTCACGATCGCTACTACACAAAACAAGAAACAGAGTATTTTAACAAGGGAATTCACGAGCACGAATATATGTCGTGAATGTGAATCGTAAAAATAGAAAAAAATCTTCTATTTGTCAAGAATTCAGATGAAATATTATGACATATCACCTCCAAGATGATTATTTCATATTTTTTTACATCCAAGTTAGGATTGACAAATTATACAGTTTAGAAATTGTATAGTGTAGGAAAGAAATAAATAGATATAATTAGAAAATGTACCGTACTCTCCAATAAATTAAATCTCTAGAACGCACTTGCGTTCCCCGGCAACGGCGCCAAAAACTTGTTCGCAGGTTTTTGGCTATACATATTCCGAAAGGCTTATCCCTGGCAACGGCACCAAAAATTTGTTTGCCACTTTTCTACTTATAAGTTTAATAACTTGTTTTAAAGTATAGGTGTTGTCAATACCACTTATCAAATAGAAAATTGATAATAACTGCAAGTATACAGTTGCGATGTATTTTTAAAAGATATCGATCCCATAGGGAAGGAACCAGCTCTAAAGATCAACAAGAGGAACGAAACAAAAAAAATAATGTAATTTAGTTTGGAGGATTGGAATGATGGATGGATAGACAAATGTATGAAAGATTAGAAAAGATAAAAAGTATATAGATATTCCCTAAGAACAAGTATAGCAAAGAAAACATGCAAAATCCTCAAAGATATTACATACGCTAGATTAATTTAAAAGATTCGGTTCTAAACACTCAGATATTCAATTATTCACCGCAGAGCAACATATGAAATGACTTTTCTAAATATAGTGCAAATGAATTAAGATGATTATATAAACCTGAATGATAATATTACTATGCTTAGTACGGGTCACTCTCACATAGCCATATTTAGCAAGTTACCATTCTAAAAATGTTAGCTCACTAAATAGTGTTATAATCACCGATCTAGTGATTATAAATAATCTCATTAACCCCGAAACTACTCTTAAAGTTAACTCAAAAGCATATAACTTGATTAATATAAAAGACTCAACACGAAATACACATTATGACACAGACATATCATAAACTTCGAAATAGAAAGTATAAGTAGAAAGCAAAGCAAAGTTGTAAGGTATGCAAGTGAA